>JBBPBS010001102.1:13216623-13288780 GCA_037974835.1 Cicer judaicum | reverse complement strand
TATTATCGGTAATAGAACATTAATTCACTAAAAAAAAAAAAAAAATTCTGATGGTTATAAATTAAAAGAAATTTAAAAAAATTATATTTTCAACGTTTGTTTTAAGGGTTTGATGTTTATAAATTAAAGAAAATTCTGAAAAATCATACTTTTAACGTTAGTTTTAAGGGTCACATATGACTAACGATTATTTGATAATCAAAAATAATTTTTAATGATATTTTTCAATTAAATCGACATACATTTTTAAAGGTTATTAGTCGTTAGAACTATGTGAAAGTCAACAATCATGCAAATTCATTTTTTTTAGTGTCTTGTAAATTTAAACATCAAATAAGAAATAGTTTCAAATGTCTTGTTTTTATCTTCCTTTCCTTACTATTCAATTTTCAAATTTATTCATCTTTATCTAACTATTGTGTGTTAACAAGTGTCGTATTTGAATATCCAAATCTAGAAAAAGGGAAACATGAGAGAAAATACTTCATACCCAAGAAGGTTTTGATGCCTACATAGGATGATTCTAATGAATCTTCTAATGATGAAGAGCAAGCAGATTGACTCTGATGGCTCATACTTACTTTGACTGTGAATCCAACACTGGTCATAATTTTGACTCTTATTTTGACTTTTGAAGTGTATCCACAGATGAAGAAATTGAGGTACTTTCTAGCTTAACCCAATCTGAATTAATTAAAGTCATAAATGATTTCTTAAATAAAAACCAAAATTTTCCTCTAAAACTGAAAACACTTAAGAAAGTAAATGCAAATGTGATGTAAGAAATTAATGTTTTAAAAAATGAACGTGTTGAGTTTAAAATTAGAAAATGTCATATGTAATTCAGATAAATATGAAGTAGCATTTCAATACTTTTTAGCTAAGAATGTAGAAAGAAATAAGTACACTTTTATGATTTATTGTGTTACTAGACATGATAAAAGAGGTCTAGGATACCAAGAAATAGTAACTAAGTTTGAACTTATCAAACCTTAAGTTTTATTTACTATTTTCTCCAAGAAAGGTCACTCCAAAATATCTTGTTTCATGTTAAATACAAGGAAAAGAAAGAAACCTTTCAAGACCCAACCAAATTTGGATACCTAAGAACAAAATTATCTATGTTACAAATTTTCTCAGCACAAACTTGAAACGCCAGTCGTGGTACCTGGGCAATGGATACTTGCGACATATGACAGGAGAAAAGTCTATGTTCTAAAACCTAACTTTGATCAAATGAGCCACAATAACTTTTGTAGGAAAGCAGAATGGCTAGATCATTGGATACGACACAATTGCGACACCTTTCCTTCCATTAAAGATGTTTTGTTTGTTAAAGGTGTTAAACATAATTTATTAAGTATTAGCCAATTAAATGATAATAATTATAATATTATAGTTAATAAAAAATAATGCAAAGCAATTAGTCAAAAAAATGGATATATACTCTTTACAGGTCATAGGCAAAATAACTTATATAAGATAAATATGTTTAGCTTAGAGAAACAAGACATTACATGTATGATGTCAGTAATGAAGAAAAATTAATTTGGCATAAAAGGTTAGGTAATGCAAACCAAAGTTTCATCTCAAAATTGAATAAACTTCAACTTGTTAGAGGTCTACCTAAGCTTAGCTACAAAACTAAAATTATGCGTGAAGCTCGTCAACAGGAAAAACAAACTAAGAACTCCTTTACCCTTAAGAATCCATATCTCTACCTCCAAACCCCTTGAACTCTTTCATATAGATCTCTTTGGGCTAGTGATACCAGTCTTTGTATATGGAAACAAATATAGCTTTGTAATTGTAGATGATTATACTAGGTTGATTTGGATAAAATTCATAAGAAATAAAGATGACTGCCACAAAGTGTTTATTGCATTTTGAAAACAAGTGATGAATGCAAAATGTTTTAGGATTATAACAATTAAAAGTGATCATAGAGGAGATTTTGAACACAAGTTATTTGAAAGTTATTGTAATGACAGTGGAATCTCACACAACTTCTCATCTCATAGAACACCATAAAAAAATAAATTTGTAAAAAGAAAGAATAAATCCCTTCAAGAAATGGATAGAACCACGTTAAATGACATCGGTGTTGCAAAATATTTATGGGCCAAGGCAATTAACACTATATTCTATATTTAGAATAAAATTTTCATTAGGTCAATATTGAATAAAACACCACATGGATTATAGAAGGGTAACTAGTCTAATATCTCTTACTTTAAGCAATTTGGTTGTATTTGTTATATAGTAAACACTAAAGACAACCTTGACAAGTTTGATCCCCACTCACAAAAGTGTACCATTCTTGGATACTTTGAAAAATCCAAAGCTTATAGAGTGTTCAATACGAAAACTCAAATTATGAAGGAGTCAATACATGTTAAGTTTAATAACAAACAACTTGACCTTAAAAAGTCAAATCAAGTTGATGATACTGCAGGTTTACTAGAACTAGATGAAGCAGATGTAGACAAACTAGAAAAACCCAAACAATCAGAGGATGTAAGTAAATCACATGGAGATGACAAAACATCAGAAGATGAATCTGACCATATTAGAAGCAGTCAAAATAACTCAGAAGTCAGGATTGGATGGAAGTACAAGTTATCCCATCCTGAAACTCTAATTATTGGAAATTACAATGACTCTAATTATTGGAAATTACAATGACCCTCTGAAGACTAGATCATCACTAAAGCACACATCATTGTTTGGTCTACTATTATCAATTGAACATGCCTTTGTTGATGAAGCGTTGACATATGGTGGATTGATCCTTGCAATGCAAGAAAAGTTGAATGAATTTAAAAGGAATGATGTTTGGGATCTAGTACTCAAACCAAAGAAAAACATTATTCGAACCAAATGGAATTTTAGAAACAAGTTAAATTAAAAAGGAGAAGTTGTCAGAAACAAGGTTCAACTACTTGCACAAGGTTACGATCAACAAGAAGATATTTATTATATTGAGGCATTTGCTCTAGTGGCCAGGTTAGAGGCAATTCGTATCCTATTCTCCTTTGCTACTTATAATAAAATTACATAATTTAAATGGATGTTAAAAGTGAAGAAGTCTATGCTAAGCAACCCCTAGGTTTTGAAAGCTTTGAATTTCTAGACTATGTGTTTAAACTTAAGAAATTATTGTATGGTCTAAAACAAGCACTTAGAGCATGGTGTGGTAGATTAAGTAATTTCTTGCTTAAAAATATCTTTGAAAGAGGACAAGTAGACACCATCCTGATTAAGTAATTATTTTTGGATCTACTAATGGTACTCTTTTTCACGAACTTTCTAAGTTGATTCAATTTGAATTTCAAATGAGCATGATAGGAGAATTAAAGTTCTTCTTAGGGATACAAATTCAGCAAAGTCAAAAGGGCATTTATACATCCATCAAACCAAGTATACAAAAGAACTTTTCAAGAAGTTTAAGATGAATGAGTGAAAACCAATGACAACACCAATGCACCCTACTTGCTTACTGGAAAAATATGAATTAGGCCAAACAGTTGATCAGAAAACATACAGAGGAATGATTGGATCACTTATTCACCTTACTGCTTCAAGATTTGATATTTTATTGTGTGTGTATGTGTAAGATTTTTGGCTGATTTAAGGGAATATCACTTAGCTGCTATTAAGAGGATCCTTAGATACCTAAAAGGTACTTACATCATTTGTTTGTTCTATAAGAAGTCTACTAAGTATAAATTAAGTGGTTATTGTGATACTGACTATGCCAAAGAAAAATTTGAAAGAAAAAGCACTAGTAGAAATTGCACATTTCTTGGTGAAAACTTAATCTCCTGATTAAGTAAGAGACAAAACAAAATTGCAATGTCAACAATAGATGCTTAGTACATTTCAACAGTTGACTGCAGCTCCCAAATGCTATGGATCAAACCCCAATTGGAAAATTACAAATCCTTTAGATTAACATTCTCATATTTTGTGATAATACTTCTACTATTTGTCTAACAAAGAATTCAATTATGCATTCTAGGGCTAAACACATAGAAATTAAACATCACTTTATTAGGGAATTTGTTCAAAAATGAGTACTAAATATCCAACAACAATGGATTGACATAATCACCAAACCATTATTTGAAGACGTGTTTGAATTCATTAAGATAAATATGAACCTTACCTTTATATCTAATTAATGATGTGTTATGCCTAGATTATTTTAGATTTATATTAGCATGTATTTTATGTTTTTCCAATTCTCTTTAAATAAAAGGGCATGAAAAAAACAAAAAAACTTTCAAGTCTTTTTGTCTGATGACAAAAAGGGGAAGAAATATATTTGAGAATAATTTCTTTTTGGATTTGTTTATGTGGGGAGCTAAAGTGTATGCACATGGGGAAAAAAGAGTTGTAAAACTAGTTAGACTTAGAGGGGCCTTAAGTCAGATGGAGTCAAGTAATAAAAATAAATTATTTTAAAAAAGTACAATTTTGAGATTGTTGGAACCAAATTGGTTTTCTTCTTGTGATTTTGATGTTAACAAAGGTATTTTATGAGAAAAATTTGTTTGGACTAGTGGCTTCATTAAGTGTGCAACAATTAGAACAAGAAAATCAAAGGAAGTTACTAGAGGAAACAATGATAAGAAGTGATCATAGGAAGTCACAAGAGGAAGTGACTAGAGAATGAGATCAGAGGAAAACAAAAACATATGTGTATTCCTCTAAACACATGTCTCTAAAAGAAATGTGCCTCCGAAGGTTCGAAGACTGCTTCTTGTGTTTGGCTATGAAGTTTGGGTATAAAGAGTACCTCTTATAAGTGGGTCTAAAGATTGGCTCCAAAGACTACCTTTGAAGACTGTCTTAAGAATGAATGTGAAACATACCTCTAAAGCCCTTGCGTGCCTCTGATATGCATAAACTCAACATGCCTATGAAGAGTTTTTATCAAGCTATCATGAACTCTAAAGAGATTGTTCAAGCCATGCATTCAAAGCTCATATTCCGCTAATCAAAAGTTGCAACATACTTAAATTTTGCATTGATTTGATGATTCATCAATGTGATTTACCCAAAGCCACTAATTATAAGTCACACAATTTTGCCTCTAACAACATCTCACTCCAACAAGAAAGTCAATGGCTTTGATGGAAAGTCAATAATTTTGATTGAAATATATCATTATGAAGAAAAGAATTTGTGGAATTAGAATTTTTGAATATTGAAGAACAATCCCAAATCCAAATTTCACGTGAATAAGTTTTTGAACACGATATGAAATTAGATACGACTCATAATTATAATTGAAGGAAATCTTTGACCAAGGTGAAAAGAAGATATGATCAAAATATTGTTCACAAGAAGATATTGTCAAAATTTTATTCATAAGAAGTTATGGTCAAAATATTATTCACAAGAAGATATGTTCAGCGTATTGTTCACAAGAAGATATAATCAAAAATATTCTTCATAATAAAATACACTCACAAGAAGATATTCTCAGAATTTGTTCACAAAAAGATACACTTAAAATTATTCACAAGAAGAAAAAAAAAAAAGAAACATTTAGTTCATTCAAAAAATTTGGTATTGGTAGTATGGGCAAAAACCTAAACTACCATTTTGCCACTAGATCAAAGTTTTATCTCTCAGATGTTTGTGAATCAATTTTTCTCTTCTTTCTATTGATGTGTATTTTATCATCAGAAAAATTGATTTTCTCTTTGACTCTCTTTAAGGCCGTGAGACCCTATGTAGTTTAGGTATATTTTTTCGTTTTTCATTCACAAAAGCTATAGATCTAATGCTCGTACTAGTAGATCTAAAAGAAAAATTTAATTTCGTATATTAGTTTTTTAAAAAGAAATATTGAAAACATGCATTTTGTTAATATTTTAGATCCATTAGCTACAAAAATAGATCTAAATGAAAATTTTGATTATGAACCTTTTTAGGTTTTTTTAAAAAATTAACCATATTCAAATGTTGTTTTTCTTTTGTTGATGGTATAGATCTACTTGTAGTAGTAATGGATCTAAAAGAAAATTTTAGTTAAGAACATTTTAGAGGTTTACAAAAAATTAAATTGGTTTTATACTAAGATGATTTTTCCTTCACAAATAGGATAGATTCATGACTTATGATAGAAGATCTAAAGGATAAATCAAATTTGGAATACTTTGGATTTTGCTAAAAAAATGAATTTATGCTATAAATTTTGAACCTTAAGTTTTTGTATATTTGATTGTTAAAATAGTTCAAAAATGTTTATTTAGAATTTAGGATGAAATAAATTTTTGAACATAAATTTTTCTCCCCCTTAACTAGTGTTTGTTGAACCAAAAAGTAAGTGTTAGGATTTGGGATTTCAAAAAAATTCTTGTATATAAAGTTGTGATCTTGCTTAATAAAGTGCATGTTGTCGAGGTAAGGAAACCTTCCACACATGTGTAGGTTATACCTATTTTAATGCTTATTATATAATGTTATTACATGGTGTTTTTACACTTGGTGTTTGATAATTGGTGTTATTTTTTGGTGCTTATGTTATTATTTGAATATTACATAGATTTCCTAATGCAATAATAAATATGATTATGCATAAATATGACTTATGACATGGTGATTATGGTGTAATACATTGTTGATTATATATATGGGGTAAATATATATATGATCAATATATATATACTAAAGTGACATTCATAATTAGTTGAAGTCATGGTGAAGTTTATAATTTTACAATTAAATATTTCATTTTGATTTTAAATTAAATAATAATTATGAATATTTTATCTATAAACCTTAGTTGTTTTAAAAAAAATTACACTCTTACTAATAAAAATGAGCGTTGCATTAACGACCAAAGTGTCTCAACTCGTCATCTATCTTCATTTCAATTTTTGTCAATCGTAAATTCATTTCGATTTACCAATGATAGGTATTATTTCCCTTCTATTTATTCTTGTTGGTGATTGGCTCATGCAAATATGAGCACGATAGGTGATCTTCCGCATCGGCTTCCAAAAGGATTAATTATCAATAATTAGTGTAAACATATCTCCATCATGTGCGATAGAACTCTCCATCTTGAGTTATACATACAAGAAATAATTTCTTCTACAAATGTAACTAGTGGCGAAACTTTGTTAGGACTAGAGTATTCATGGTCACTCCAAAGTGTCAACATCTTTTTATTTTTTATAATCTATAAAAAAATTATAAATTTTTTTTATAAAAAAATAGATTATATTTTTCAATCTAAATTCTAATTGTGTGATGTAAGTTTCGTCTAAGATATGAAAACTAAATCAAAAATTAATTAATTTTTTTTAGTGTTTTAGTTTAAATTAAACTTAATCAAATAAATCCAACCTCTATTAATTATGTATGATTTTATGACATTAAAATCAACGACTGATATTTAATTGAAGTCCTTATATTTTATTTCACACTATATTAGTCAACTTAACTTAAATATCTTAATTTTTAAAAATGTCAACTTAATTAAATCAAACCAAATCAATGTATTTTTCACCGGTTTGGTTAGAAAATAGTAAAAATTCATCCAAAATGACATGCAAAATTTTTACTCTCCAAAATAACAAACTAAATCAAATGTCATACTCATAGCTCTATATATCCCAAACTTGTGCAATTTCTCATTCTAATTCCCTTTTCCTATGCGGTTGTGTTTGCAAATTTTGCATGTGTGCAATTTTTTACAACTTAAAATTTTAATATACAATAAAATATTGTGTTTAATTTATCAATTAAAATTTTAAAAATTTGGCACTTTATGATTTTTTTTTTCAAGCTTCACCACTAAATGTAACTAAGGTCATATTCTAGAATAAATGTGATTCCGTGAATATAGTGCATTAGAGAAGTACTCAAGAAAAAAAGGTGGGTCAATACTTAAATCAAGTTTTTCTTTAGCTAGAACTTTCCTAGACATATACTATAACACTACTACATTTATTTTCAACAATAAGAATATTTCTTTTATGATGTGGAAGATCAAACAAAATTGCAACCACAAAGCATGGTAATAAATTTTCCTTGACATACAACAACTTAGTATGTTAGAGTTCCAAAAGCTCTTATACCACTGTTGAAAAATGCATGCATAACTTCCCTCTCAAAAATAAGCATTAAGCAGAAGCAAAAGTAAATTAGATAAAAGAGTAGAAGAATGATACAAATAATTTTTACGTGGAAAACTTTCTCTCGAGAAAAACCACGAGACTTAGTCTAGTAAAATATCTCCACCATAGAAAAATAGGATTACAACAATCTTGATATACAAGGACATCTCTCAATCTCAATCTTTCAACTCTCACCAAACTATGATGGAAACACTTTCTCTCATAGAGGATTGCTCGAACATTCTTTCTATCACTCTTGGCTTTTATGTGATGATGAAACTCTTCACATATCCTCCAATTTATAGGAGAATAGTATGGATAATTAGAAACTTCAAGAGATATAATGGGGAGTCAATAGTTGGATTTACAAGAACTCTTGTAAATCACATCTTCATCTTCACATTTTATAAGTTTGAATGTGTAATCTCAAGGATCAATGAAAGGCTCAAAGACCTTTGAATGTCCATCAAGATTTTTCATGTACTGGAATTATTTTGATACTTGGCCAAAGACCACCCCCAATTAAGAGGCAATAGCAACAAAGAAGCTAAGAAGGAGATGATCACAATGAAGAAGATATAAATTTGCGTGTCAATTTTATGGGTTGAAAGAGTATTTTAATTTTAAGTTTTTCATTTTTAATATAAACATATCAAAAAGAATATATAATTTATTGATTTAGTTATGTTATCTCAGCCTTATATGTTAACACCGTTAAAAAGTACTATGAGGTATGCATTTTAAGACTTAAATGGTCCATTCAGAAAACAAAAAATTTAAAATATAATTTAAGAAATTAGTAAACATAATGTACCACAAATATCTTTTTGCTTAATAATGAATAATAACGATAAATAATAAATAAAATAAAAACAAGAAGTAGGGCTTAGTGGGTTATACGTACGCGTCCGGATTCATAATGTAAGATCTATACTTTTTTTTTTTTTTTTATCATGTAGATTTATAGTCTACACATCATGAATGTTTGTTGTAGGTACTCGATAACTCTAGATCCAATTGTGATTCTTAGAACATATATATGCTTTCCTGTATTCTATTACTATTAATTTTTATTTTAAAAATGGTATAGATATAATTTATATGTATTATGAGGATAAAAATGTCCACTATATCCAAACATATTAAACATATTTCAGGATATAATAAGCCTTTTGGAAAGCCCAATATGATGATTAATTTGAACCTCACTAGATGAGTAATTGGCTTACCTCATTTGTTGACCTCAACACTTTTTTTAATCTCACTAGCTGTTAGTTATAGTGTCGAACATAAATAGACGAAATTTTTTACCGTCAGCCAAATGAATGCTAATCCGACCGAAGCTACATAAATTTGAGCATAGACGACACTACAATGTTAAATTCGACTTCCTTTAACTTGGAGTTTTAGTATCCGTCCTTGATGGAAGTCAACTTAGTATTATGGAATTATTAGCCTCCAAAATTACCGACGCTACGTTCCTTTTTATTATTCAAATATATATATAAAGCATTATTAATTATCACATATAAAAGAATTTTATTTTATTACCAAGTCTTCATTTAGCGTCCGCCACGACTGACATTATATCAATATAATCGTTTGTTTATTTTGAAAAATTAATGAAAAATATCATTAGTATTAGTACAACAAACATTGATGAAATATTAATATTGTTTATGTCGTGGTTGACGCTAAAATTTGAAGCTAACAAACATTTGTTGTGGTGTCTAAAGAATCAAACTGTTGGAAATGATGGACAATAAATGGTATTGATGATGGAATTAAATGTTGTGAATTGAAAAATGTGAAGTCCCACATAGGAGGGAATACACACTTTAAGAGCATTTATAAGGTGTAGGTATGACACTTGGGTTGGGCCCCAAGGGGCACCGCAATTTTGTGAAGGAGGGAGAACGCAAGCAAATGGACCACCACGCGCGCGCCGCCGCCGCCGCCCCGTCCGGCCGACCCGGTTTGGTTTGGTTTGTATTAATTATTTTTAAAATGCATTAATTACGAGATTGCCCTACACCGAGTCAAACATCAATAATCTGATTCAGTTCTTTTGTTTTGCCCGGTCAAAACCCTAAAGCTGAGTCTTTCCCATGTTTCCCATGTTTTCTTTGTTGACCGGTCAAGAAGTAATGGTCAAATCACGTTTCCTAATTCTGAGGTATAGTCAAATCACGTTTCCTATTTTTTAGCGCACTTCTTGTGGTCATGGACATCGTGCTTAATGGATCCCTTAGATTTCTCACATCCAGTTGCTGAACTCCTCTATAAATATAGAGTTCACCTCATTTGGAAAAGCACACCAAAAAGCTCTCCGTATCTGAGGCTTTTCTCACTTCTCACTCTTCATTCTTCTTCTTCTTCTTCTATTTTCTTGAGTAGCCTTCGTGCTATATTACGAGTGTCAGTCATTCGACTGCCATACAGAGGGTGTATTTCTAGATCGATTTTCTACAGTGCAGTAGAAATCCGTTACAGAGTATCTGGGCTGTTTTATCTTGGGAACTTCGTGGTTGATAGTCTGTCTTGCACAATTTGGGCAGTGCCTCGAAATGTCTTAAAGAGAGCGACCTAGTCCGCGACTCAACCCAGTAATTTTTATCGGTGGCATTGTTATTTTTAAAAGTAAATTTTTGAAACAACAATTTTAAGACGTTTTTTGAACTGCCATGTCTACCGACGAAATTACTCGCACAGGTTCTTCTGTTTCTGACTTCAACAAACCGTTTCGGTTTGAGGGTAGTCACTTCAAACGTTGGAAACAAAAGATGTTATTTTTTCTAACCACAAAAAACCTTGCCAACGTTCTGAAGGATGATAAACATGTTGTTCCAGAAAAAGCTGAACAAACAGAAAAGGATAAGATAGTTGCTGAATTAACCCGATGGGAACATAATGATTACTTATGTAAGAATTATATTCTTAATGGACTTGCTGATGATCTGTATGATTACTACAGTTCCGACAGCAATACTGCTCGACAGGTTTGGGATGCTTTAAAGAAGAAATATGATACTGAGGAAGCTGGAGCTAAAAAGTATGCTGTGAGCCGCTACCTCAAATATCAGATGACAGATGACAGATCAGTGGAAGCACAGTCTCATGAAATCCAGAAAATAGCACACGAGATTATCACTGAAGGTATGTTCCTTGATGAACAATTTCAAATTGCTGTTATTATTGACAAATTGTCCCCTGCTTGGAAAGAATTCAAAAATTCTCTTAGGCACAAAACCAAAGAGTTTTCACTAGAAAGCTTGATAACTCGCCTTAGAATTGAGGAGGAATCTCGTAAGCAAGACCAGAAAGATGAAGTTCTTTTTGTGGCAACTAAGAAGAAAAAGAAATTCATCGGAGCAGTGCTGAAGCCAAACGGCAAACCACTATAGAATCAGCATCGCTCTTCTAAGAACAGCAACAAGAATGGGAACCCTCCTAAGGTCCCTACTGCTAGACAGCAACCACCTCCTAGAAATGGCCCTCTCCCATTTACTTGTTTCAATTGTGGGAAAGAAGGTCATATGGCACGCAAGTGTAGGAACAAGCCAGGCCCTGCAAATCAGGCTAACTTGACAGAAGAGCAATTCATTGCTATGATAACTGAGATCAACCTTGTAGGTGGATCAAATGGATGGTGGATAGACACTGGAGCCTCTCGCCATGTCTGTTATGATCGTGCTATGTTTAAAATATACACTGATGCTGAAGATAAGAAAGTGCTGTTGGGAGATTCTCACACCACTAATGTTGCTGGTATAGGAGATGTGGAACTAACATTCACATCTGGAAAAACCTTAATTCTGAAGGATGTCATGCACACTCCAGAAATAATGAAGAATCTGGTTTCTGGTTTTCTTCTCAATAAGGCAGGGTTTACTCCATCTATAGGGGCAGATTTGTACACCATTTCTAAAAATGGTATTTTTGTAGGGAAAGGGTACGCCACTGATGGCATGTTTAAATTAAATGTTGAATTGAATAAAATATCTCCTTCTGCTTACATGTTGTGTGATTTTAATATTTGGCATGCTAGACTTTGTCATATGAACAAAAATGTGATTTCAAATTTAAGTAATTTAGGTTTAATTCCAAAAAGTTATCCCCAAAAGATTTCGAAAAATGTGATTTTTGTAGTCAAGCTAAAATAACAAAGAAATCACATAAATCAGTAATTAGAGAATCTGAACCCCTAGAATTAATACATTCTGATATATGTGAACTTGATGGAACATTGACTAGAAATGGAAAACGTTATTTCATAACTTTTATTGACGATTGCTCTGATTTTACTTTTGTATATCTGATGAAAAATAAAAGTGAAGCGCTTGACATGTTTAAAATCTTTATGAATGAAATTGAAAATCAATTTAATAAAAAGATTAAGAAGTTTCGTAGTGATAGAGGAATAGAGTATGATTCTAATTTATTTAATGAATTTTACAAAACCCATGGAATTATACATGAAACTACTGCACCATATTCACCTGAAATGAATGGTAAAGCTGAAAGAAAGAATAGGACTCTTACTGAATTAGTTGTTGCTATAATGCTTAATTTTGGTGTTGCATCTCACTGGTGGGGGAAAATTATTTTAACTGTTTGCTATGTTTTGAATAGAGTTCCAAAATCTAAAAGCAAAACATCTCCTTATGAGATAATGAAGAAAAGACAGCCCAACTTGTCTTATCTTCGAACATGGGGTTGTCTGGCCTATGTCAGAATCCCCGATCCCAAGCGAATTAAACTCGCTAGTAGAGCATATGAATGTGTATTCATAGGATATGTTGTGAACAGTAAAGCATATAGGTTTTATGACCTAAATGCGAAGGTGATCATAGAGTCAAACGATGTTGACTTCTACGAAAATAAATTCCCTTTTAAATCGAGAATAGTGGGGGCAACGAACCCAATCAAGTCCCGATGATAAGAAGCACTGAAAGCAACAAACAAGACGAAACAGAACCTCGAAGGAGTAAGAGAGTAAGAGTTGCTAAAGATTATGGACCAGAGTATATGGCATATAATCTAGAAGAGGATCCTGCTAATCTTAAAGAAGCTCTGTCATCTTCGGATGCAGATTTATGGCAAGAAGCTATAAATGATGAAATTGATTCTCTAGAGTCTAACAAGACCTGGCATCTAGTAGACTTGCCTCCTGGTTGCAAACCTATAGGTTGTAAATGGATTTTGAAAAAGAAACTAAAACCAGATGGATCTATTGATAAATACAAGGCTCGCCTTGTAGCCAAAGGTTTTAGACAAAGAGAAAATATAGATTTCTTCGACACTTTTTCACCAGTCACTAGGCTAACATCCATTAGGGTGCTAATATCACTTGCAGCAATACATAACCTGGTGATACACCAGATGGATGTTAAAACAGCATTTTTAAATGGTGACTTGGAAGAAGAAATTTATATGGAACAACCTGAAGGTTTTGTAATTCATGGACAAGAAAACAAGGTCTGTAAGTTAGATAAATCTCTGTATGGTCTTAAACAAGCTCCAAAACAATGGCATGAAAAATTTGATAATTTAATCATGACGAATGAGTTCAAAGTGAATGAAAGTGACAAATGCATATATTACAAATATGAAAATAACATTTGCACTATCATATGTCTCTATGTAGACGACTTACTCATATTTGGATCAAACATTCATGCTGTAAATAAAGTGAAATCATTGTTAAGTAATAACTTTGATATGAAAGACCTTGGAGAAGCAAGTGTAATCCTTGGAATTAAGATTACTAGGTCAGAAAATGGAATTTCTTTGGATCAATCTCACTACATTGAAAAGATCCTAAAGAAATATAATTACTTTGACTGTAAACCTGCTTGCACACAATATGATCCAAGTGTGAAACTTTTCAAGAACTCTGGTGAAGGTGTTAGACAAACTGAATTTGCAAGTGTCATTGGCAGCCTCAGATATGCCACTGATTGCACTAGACCTGACATAGCCTATGTCGTTGGATTATTGTGCAGGTTTACTAGCAGACCTAGTATAGAGCATTGGCACGCTATTGAAAAAGTCATGAGATATCTTAAAAGAACCATGAGTCTCGGATTACACTATCAAAGATTTCCTGTCGTCCTTGAAGGATACAGCGATGCTGATTGGAACACTCTATCAGATGACTCCAAAGCAACCAGTGGCTATATATTCAATATAGCCGGTGGTGCTGTGTCGTGGAAATCAAAGAAACAAACTATATTGGCTCAGTCCACTATGGAATCTGAAATGATAGCACTAGCTACTGCTAGTGAAGAAGCAAGCTGGTTGAGATGCTTGTTAGCAGAGATCCCTTTGTGGGAAAAACCATTGCCAGCTGTGTTGATCAACTGCGATAGTACCGCGGCTATTGCAAAAATTGAGAATCGTTATTACAACGGTAAAAGAAGACAAATTTGACGTAAGCACATCACAATTAGAGAATTACTTTCTAAAGGAGCTGTTATAGTGGATCATGTACGCACTGATGATAATCTAGCAGATCCTTTGACGAAAGGATTAGCTAGAGAGAAAGTCCTAAATACATCCAAAAGGATGGGACTATTGCCTATAGATTGATGAGTCACCTGTGATGGTAACCCGACCTAAAAGACTGGAGATCCCAAGAATTAGGTTCAATGGGTAATAACAAGTCATAGTGATATGAGATGAACATGCTATATAATATATAAAGAAAGCATGAGTCCTGAAGCGATGAAAGGATGAGATAATAGATACTCTTAATGAGATCTATACTCTATGTGAAGTGGAGTACCTAGCTACAGGAGTACTCTTGATAGACTCACCTATGTGAATGTGGAAGTGGGGGCTGCTTCCTATGGAATTTTAAAGCAGAATTCCTATAGCGTTCACTATACTGGGATACACGTGCATGGCCCTAAATGCACGGGCTTTTGAGAATACACCCAATGAAAAGGTTATGTGTGGGTTTGATGTCAGAGATAGAGTTCAAGACTACGAGTCACTCTTGTTGAATCTGAATCTTACTTGCTACGCAAAGCTTCAAGTCGAAAGACACCTTTGTTTATGCATAATCTTATAGAAGCGTCTAACGCTATTCAAGAACCTATTTTTAAATTCAAGTGGGGGATTGTTGGAAATGATGGACAATAAATGGTATTGATGATGGAATTAAATATTGTGAATTGAAAAATGTGAAGTCCCACATAGGAGGGAATACACACTTTAAGAGCATTTATAAGGTGTAGGTATGACACTTGGGTTGGGCCCCAAGGGGCACCGCAATTTTGTGAAAGAGGGAGAACGCAAGCAAATGGACCACCACACGCGCGCGCCGCCGCCGCTCGTCCGGCCGGCTCGGCCCGGACCGGCTTGGCTTGGTTTGGTTTGTGGTGTATTAATTATTTTTAAACATATGACAATTAATTATTTCAAACATCAATAATCTGATCCAGTCAAAGCCCTAAACAGACTAATCTTTTGTTTTGCCCGGTCAAAACCCTAAAGTTGAGTCTTTCCCATGTTTCCCACGTTTTCTTTGTTGCCCGGTCAAGAAGTAATGGTCAAATCACGTTTCCTAATTCTGAGGTATAGTCAAATCACGTTTCCTATTTTTTAGCGCACTTCTTGTGGTCAGCTGATGGACCTCTTGCTTAATGGATCCCTCAGATTTCTCAGATCCAGTTGCTGAACTCCTCTATAAATAGAGAGTTCACCTAAGTTGGAAAAGTACACCAAAAGCTCTCCGTATCTGAGGCTTTTCTCACTTCTCACTCTTCATTCTTCTTCTTCTTCTTCTTCTTCTTCTTCTTCTATTTTCTTGAGTAGCCTTCGTGCTATATTACGAGTGTCAGTCATTCGACTGCCATACAGAGGGTGTAATTCTAGATTGGTTTTCTACAGTGCAGTAGAAATCCATTACAGAGTATCTGGGCTGTTTTATCCTGGGGACTTCGTGGTTAATAGTCTGCCTTGCACAATTTGGGCAGTGCCTCGAAACGTCTTAAAGAGAGCGACCTAGTCCGCGACTCAACCCAGTAATTTTTATCGGTGGCATTGTTATTTTTAAGAGTAAATTTTTGAAACAACACAAACAATGAAACTTATACTATTAGAAATTTTGCCTATAGTGACCGATTTAGAGACCGAATATTTCGCCTATAGTGACCGATTTAAATCTTGAAACTAAATATTATTCCGTCACTAAATTGGTCGCTAACAAAACGTAGAGATTGAAATAGCAACTAAATTCTATTTTTTAATTACATAATTTAATTTTGTTTATGAATAAAAAAAAGAAGAAAAATATGAAATAATTGTTGCAGAATTATTTTTTTTTTAGAAAATGTGAAATATTTAATAACTAACTAAAATAATAAATAATAAAAAAAATAAATAAAAAAACAAAATAATGTATTCATGTATTTGAATGTTTGTGCTGTCAAACTTTTTTCTTTTTCAATTTACTCACATAAAACCTAAAATCCCATTTCCTACCATCGTTCTTTCTCAACACCACAACTCAAGCTAATTCACTCCCAACCTAGCTAGACCTTGTTCAAGTAATTAAGCCAAAACAACATTTATTTCTTACTAGACTCAATTATTTCGTTGACTTCTCTTTATTTTCTTTCACTATTACCACAAAGCTTTAGGTTCTCTTGATGTTTTCAATCAATTTTTCTACAAAAAAAATCAGTTATTTTTTTCTTTCTCAACCTACCACAAATCCTAAAACCATCATTCGTTGCTAATCTCCTCTCATTCTAATTTTCTGATTATGCTTCATTATTTGTGTTTTTTTTTTCTGTGATATAATCATTTTGAATTTATTTAACTAAAGGAGACAAAAATATTCTGCATATAAGGTGTTTGATAAAATGCTCTTTTGGTAATTTTAACTAAAATGGGTAATTTGTTACTAAATATAAGGTGTGTGATAAAATGCTCTTTTGGTATTTTCCCGTTAGCTTTTACATAATTTTCCATCAGTTTGGTGAGAGGCAATAGTAGTAGAAGTAGGTGTATTATTAGAATAAAAATTCCTTATCCTTTTTGATATTTCCATGGGAGACATTAGGCCCTTGTGAATGAAGGTACTCAATGCCACGGGCTGCTCCTAGTGCAATGTCGTATCTCATTTCCCAATTCAGTGGTGTTCTACCCGCTCCTTTGTTTTCTGTAACAAAAGTATCATAAACTTCATTAAACCAACGAGGCTTTGACTCATTTCATGTGTCCGACAATTCTAATAAGGAAATGGATCCGTTTCCGTGATGATAAAATTAAGGGGCAGCAAATTTCCAAATTGAAAAAAAATACAACTAATCTATTAGTAATAATTGCTTAAGATACAACTAATTTATTAGTAATAATTTCCAAAAAATAGATTGTTGTGTAAATGGTTGTATGTTATTCTACACTGATGAATGTAAACAATTAAAAGAATGCAAGTTTTGTAATGCACCTCGTTATGAGAAGAAAAAAATTGGTAGGGATAAATTCAAAGAGGTACCTATGAAGAGAATGCATTATTTACCGCTAATTCCCAGACTTAAGAGATTATATGCTTCGATGAGCTCAGCTCCACATATGAGATGGCGTTATGAAAATAGACGAGAACCTGGAGTGATGTGTCATCCATCAGATGGAGAGGCTTGGCAACACTTTGATCAAATTTATCCCGACTTTGTTGTTGAATCGAGGAATGTGAGGAATCAAGGAATATGATTAAATGGTTTTACACCATTTAATCATACTACCTCACCTTATTCATGTTGGCCGGTAATTGTCACTCCTTACAACCTTCCTCCAGAACTATGCATGACAACTCCCTACATGTTTCTCACTTTGATTATTCCTGGACCACATAATCCAAAGAGCAAGATAGATGTGTATTTGCAACCTTTGATAGATGAGCTCAAGTTTTATGGAATGAAGGAGTGCTTACATATGATATTTCCAAAAAAACAAATTTTATAATGAAAGCTGCATTAATGTGGACTATTAATGATTTTCCTGCGTATGGAATGTTTTCTGGTTGGAGTACAGCAGGGAAATTAGCATGTCCATATTGCATGAGTCAATCCAAAGCTTTTTTCTTGAAGCATGGTGGTAAGTGTTCTTGGTTTGATTCTCATCCTCAATTTTTGCCTATGGATCACGTATTTAGAAGAAATAAGGATGCATTTTACAAGAATCGAATAGAAAAGTCTCAACCTTCACAACGGTTAACTGGGGATGATGTGTGGAAATAAGTTTGTTATCCCCCTAAAATAACTGAGGTTGATCCGTGTATATGTGATGGATTTGGTGTGAATCATAATTGGAAAAAACAAAGTATCTTTTGGGAGTTGCCTTATTGGAAAACCAACTTAATAAGGCATAATCTTGATGTAATGCATATTGAGAAGAACGTGTTTGATAATATTTTCAATACAGTGATGGACATCAAAGATAAGACCAAAGATAATGTTAAGGCAAGAATGGATTTAAAGGAGTATTGTCGAAGAAAGGAGTTAGAGCTACCCATACAATCTAGTGGAAAAGTTTTAAAGCCTAAAGCCAAATATGTTTTGTCTAGCGATCAACAAAAGGTTGTGTATAAATAGATTTATGAGTTAAAAATGCCTGATGGACATGCTTCAAATTTGAATAGATGTGTAAACACAAGAGATGAGAAGTTAATTGGAATGAAAAGTCATGATTGCCATGTATTTATGGAGCAGTTGTTGCCAATTGCTTTTAGTGCAATTCCACATCATGTGTGGAATCCTATAGCCGAGTTAAGTAAATTTTTTAAAGATTTGTGCTCAACAATTTTGCGAGTGGATGATTTGTTGTTAATGGAACAAAATATAGTGATTACAACTTGTAAATTGGAACGAATCTTTCCACCTGGATTCTTTAATTCCATGGAGCATATTCCGATTCATCTTCCTTATGAAGCAAGGGTTGGGGGGTCCTGTGCAATATCGTTGGATGTATCCATTTGAGAGGTAATTATTCAAATATTTCAACCTACAAATCTATATTTTATTTATTTATTTGTAATTAGTAGTTAATATTATATGTTTTTTTTAGGTACTTGAATAGGTTGAAACAAATGGTTAAAAACAAATCACATGTAGAGGGATCAATTTTTGAGGCATATCTATGTCAAGAGACTTCTCATTTATGTTCATATTATTTTGAATCTCATGTGCAATCTTTGAATCTCATGTTGCAATTTATTTTGACTAAATATATTATGTTTAAACTAAAATTTTATTTGTATTATTTTGAGCACTTACAAATATTAGTTAAATGTATTATGTTCTTTAATTATATACATTGATATGATTAATGTTTTCAAATGATTTTGGTGTTTGAATTTTTTAGATATTGAAAATAAATTAAAAAATTATTTTTATTGTTCTTTTGAACATTAAAACAATATACTTAAAAAAATGGTAATATTTAGAGACGTAATTGGTGATCAAATATTTAATAAAAATAATTTATATCATAAATTTTGTCTCTAAATCGGTCGCTAATGATATAAAAAATTAATTTAAAGTGGTTGCTAAATCAATCTCAATAATCGGTCACAAAATTAGTCACAAAATGCAGTCACAAAATCGGTCACAAAATTCGGTCACTAGATCGGTTACTAAATTCGGTCACTAAATTCAGTCGCTAAATCGGTCACTAAATTCGGTCGCTAAATCGGTCACTAAATTCGGTCGTTGATTTGGTTGCAACAGTTAGCGACTAGCAGTTTATCAACTGATTTAAATTGGTCACTAATTCGGTCGCTATTTGATTTAGTGACCGAAAATTTGATCTCTAAAAGCGTTTTTTCTAGAAGTGTTACCCACGATTTTCATTTATTTTTAATAAGTCAAATTGCTATTTCACTATCATCTAATTACTTTTAAGAGTTAAATATAGTTATTTTGGAAACATGTGTAGTTTCTTATTTGGAAAAATTATACTACATACCATTTATCTTATTTACATGTATTTATTTTTTAAAACATTTCTATATTTTTTCTTTATTTTTAAAATATTTAATTACAAAGTTATCCTTTTTCTGTTTTTCTTTCTTTCCCTTATTTAGGTGTTTTATCTTTTAATTTGTTTATAAAATAATCCTTTCGAAACGTCAATGTATCGTCACTACAAAAAAAATATTTCACTTGTTCTCAAAAAATCATTTCGCCCTTCATTTTCATTTCAAAATCAATTCACTCTGAAATTCTTTTTCCCTATTTTCTTTCTTTTCAAATTTTTTTCTCCCAATTTCATCTTAGAAATTATCCAAACTTTTTCCAATTTCTTCATCATTTTTCGATTTCGTCTTCAATCAATTTCTTCAATTTCCTCTTCAATCAATTTTCTCTTCAATACATATTCATCTTCAATCGTTTTTCTTCAATTGAATTTCTCTTTAATCGGATTTCTATATATTCAGCAACTCGGCGATTTAGAATTTACGATTCAGACTCCGCGAGTTAGACTCAGCGATTTAGGGATTCACAAGAAAGTGAAAATTGTTTTTTCTCTATATCAATTTGCATTGATTGAATGATTTGATTGATTTTAGTATTTTATATTTTAAATCTGATTTGAAGTTATTCTACTTTCATAATCTGAGAAATGATAGTGATAGAGCAAAAAATAGATATGGAGTTTCTCATCTTCAAGCTCAAATTTAAAGGATTTTGTTGAAATAGAATCATATAATTTTTCTCTATTTTGATTACATTACTTTGTAGTTTTTCCTTTTTATTTGGCCTGTAATTTGATATTGTTATTACTTATTGCATATTGGTTTGGAATTTTGTTTGCATTTAACATTTAATATTTAATATTTAATATTAGTGATTGCAATTTGCAAATTGGTTTGCATTTTTCTACTTGCTTCATGGTTAGACAATTGGCATTTGGTTTACATTTTATTAATGCTATTGCTGATTGCATACTGGTTTGCATTTTGATATTGCCTTCAATTACTTTTTTTGCAATTTAATGTTGCCAACCTATGTGTTAGATTGGATTTCCATATTGTGTTAATTTTAGTGATACTAAAAAATTGAGTGGTAAGTCCATGTAACATTATTATTTACAATTATTTGAATAACAAACAAACAAAAAAAAACTAAAATTTAGCTGTTAGTGCTCTTCAAATCCAACAAAAATTCATCGAATATTCATCCACCTCGTCATCTTCTTACTCATCCTTTTAATATTTATCCACATTAAAATAAAATATTTAATGATAATTCTACATGAACTTGTTAATCATTATTTTTGTAAATTATTAAAATATAAATGACTTAAACGAGAGACAAAGTTAGTTAAAGGATAACTTTATAAATATTTTAAAAAATAAAAAATAACTTTGTAAATATTTTAATAGATAAATGATTCAAATGAAAAATAAAAAATATATGATTAAAATGTTAAGCGTAATTTAAATAATGGATATATAGTGTAATTTTACCTCCCTATTTCTTATGACTAAATTCTCAAGAAACAAAACCAAAAGAGAAACCCAATTACGTTTAACCAAATGCTTATATTAAAGTGGTTAAGGATTTTCCGTTAATGTTGAATCAATTGAAGATATCAACTTTTAACTCTAATAGAATAAGGGACTTATATAAGGTGGTTTGGTTGTTTAGTCGGTTGAATTGATAAGGAGATTATGAATTTAACTTTTTTTTTTTTAATAAAATTCAACTTATTATTTTAATAAAATTGAAAATTAATTATTAATACTAACTATTGATAAAAAAAACTTTAATTGGACAATTTTTTTATCAAAATTTATTTACCTCTTATATTGAAACATCGAGTACTTAGCAATGCTCATTTTCCTTAAATTAAATTCATAGCATTAAGACGGCAGCAGGGCCTGTCCTTTGAATATCATATTCTTTTAGATTTGTTTTTTTTCTCCGAAATCATTAAAAATTACTTCATAATCAAAATTCTTAAAATTTATTTTTATTTGAAATCAAAACAAAGTTATTTAATCTATCTTGTGATATAGTAGATTATAAATAAAAATTTAACATTTTTAATTAATTTAGAAAAATTTCTTTCAACAGACATAATATACATGCATTAGAAAATCAATTAACAATCCATAAGAACTCAATATAATATTGTTTTATTTTGATTCAACCTTTAAAATTTCTTTAATGAATTTTTATTTTTTAATTTATCAAATAAAGAGAATTATCATATTTAAAATGTTTACAACGTGTTTAAACTACATCAGAATAGTTTTTCAAAATATTATGTAAATTATCTTGGACATGCAAAACAACATTCTGCAATTGCGCTAATTCATTTATGATGATATTTTGTGAAATTAACAACATATATATAAACATTGTAATTATAATTACAATGTTTATATATTTACATATTAGAAATAAATAAGTTGTTTCTAAAAAGATTCGTAAGTAGTTTTAATATATACAAAGTAAAATTAAAAAATATTTTCATTGTTCGATAGGTCAAATTTTCTATTAGAATGAACGGATTATTTAATTTATAATATATAATATATAAATAAAAATAATTTTTTAGTACTCAAAAAATGAAATCTAGACGGTCGTCCATCCCAATCATACCAGCCCACCACTTAACGAGCAACCCAATTACTTTTCACATTTTATTTTTCAATTATTTCGGATACATCCCTGTTATTGGCAAATTATTTATTATGCTAAACTTTATTTAGGATATATGTAACTAACATATAATAAATCCACCCACTAGATTGTTTTATTTATGGTAATAGCTAATAAGTGGGGGAACATCACACATAATTTTCTTTTCAACCAAAGAGGTGATGATGCTTCTTTCCATGAGTTTCCTCATATTCTTTCTTAGCTTCTTTCTTCTCATGATGTTCATGGATGGCTAATCCACCAGCTGCCACTGCAGCTGCCTCAGCAATCTTCTCCTCTATGTGATGGTGGCCATGCTCTTCATCTTTTTTTGCTTCATGCTTCTCATGCTATACATATAATTAACATACTCTAACAAAATCATCATCTTATTTAATATATTTATTACTTTTAAATATAATTCACAAAGAATATTCAAAATTAAAATAAATAGAAAATAAACAAACCAACAATATGTTAATGGATTTCGTTGCCATGAATTAAATAATCAAGGTTTATGTAAAATATCAATAATCAAAACTTCGGGAAAAAATAGATTAACTACACATGATTATAGATTAACCTAAATAAAAAAAAGTTCTTTAACAACCGATTTAGTGAATATTTTAGTAGTTGTTTAGTAAAATTCTATAAAAGAAAAAATTCTTTAGCAAAATCAGTCACAATTTTATGTAATGTTGCTTAAAGAGACCATAATGGTGACTAATTTCGAAAATCAATCACTATATCAGTCTATGAATTTAAACATTTTATTTTTCATCTCTAAATTGGACGATAAATAAAAAATAAGTTGGTAAATCAAAATGCAACTTTTTATCATCAGACAACATATATAAATTATTGTGTAATATTTAGACCATATATTAACTTAAAATATTTATTGCCATATAAATAGTTAATTTTTACAAAAATCAAACCATAAACAAAAAGTTTACTATAATACCCTAAAAAAGTTCATAGCATTGTTAGTGTTAAGTTACCAAAGCAATAGCACCAGCAGCAGTTGCTCCAATTTTACCAAGCTGTTCCACATGTTTGTGGTGCTTCTCTTCCTTTTTGTAATCAACCTCAGTTTCAGCCGCATCGAAGGAGGATTCGGAATCGGCGACCTGCTCTTTGTGATGAAAGAGGTGGTGGTGGTGCTTCTCTTCAGCCATGGTGATTGTGGATGAAAAATAATCTCAAGTGAGTTGCTTAATTTCTAAGGAGGAGGTTGTGAGCTATATTTATTTATAGGTTGATAAGAATGCACTGCCTTTGTCATATTTGGTAGGAAATCTTATAAAATTAACTAAGGACTTTAATTAAACATTTTCTTAATAAAATTTGTCTTTAACGATTTAATATTTTTAAAATTTAATTTAATTTTAATTTAAATTAAATATAAATAATTTAATTTACATGCATTGACATAGTAAAATATTTTACACCGTAAGCACATTACGATAATACAAATCAATTACTTTAAAGTTATTATTATACAAGTCAAACATTTGTGAACATTAGATGGTTATAATTAAATGTCAATATAAAATTTTTTTAGACAAATCAATTACTTTAAAGGAACACGTTGATTAAATTTAAACAATATTTGTTTTTAGTAAAATATAAAGTGTAAAGACATCACATAATTAACTTGACATTTTAGCTATGTGAACAATCTAAGTTAATTATCTACCATTTGCGGTACTCAAGAATATTATTAAAAAAAAAAATACAAATGCTTGGGTGCTAATACCAAAACCCAAAGAAATAAACCTAAGAGATACAAACTACTGTCTCATTAAAAACTTTATCACGAAAATCCATTGCGATAAAACCATGATAAATGTATATTGAAAAAGACTAGTAATGTTTCTACTAAAAACATTAGAAATATTAGAAGGAAAAGTATTCCATCAATAATTGTTAACAATGTGAAGTCCCAAATTAGTAATCTTGTCGCACATTGATTACCTACTCTAAATATATGAGACATAATAAAACCGATTCTTTTAACCTTAAGATAAAACAACAAAAAATAAAAGAGATATATAGAGAAGAGGAACACAAAACTAATTTATCATGGTTCTCCACCAACAAAGTAGCTACGTTCAATCCTTTCATCCTAAAGGATTTAATACACTAATCAATAAATTATTCACGCATCAACTGAACACCTACTAGTCAGACTGACTGTGTTCATGTCTTCTCAACCTTCTATCTTATTATAGTCAATTTTTTTAGGAAAGCAACCACTACTAAGCTAGGTTTCAAGGAAGTGTTTAAGATTTTTTTTAAATAACTCAGACAAGAGAATGTGACTTGTAGGGTCAAGTGGGTAGTTTGCCTCTAACAATCCCTCGATCTTA
This sequence comes from Cicer judaicum, assembly GCA_037974835.1. Classification (NCBI taxonomy): domain Eukaryota; kingdom Viridiplantae; phylum Streptophyta; class Magnoliopsida; order Fabales; family Fabaceae; genus Cicer; species Cicer judaicum. Next base: position 13,263,610 of record JBBPBS010001102.1, on the reverse strand, counting down.
AGTGGTGTACTTGACTTGTAGGGTCAATGAGTGGTTTGCCTCAAAAAGTTTGTTGTTGCAAGTTGTTTTGAGAAGACTGACTTGTAGGGTCAGGTGTTGTGTAATTCAAGGTTTTTGAATTAGTAGACAAATCCTTCTATGTGAGGGGATTGTGTTGAAATCAAGTTGGTTCTCCACTTATATTTTTTATATTAACAAAAGCATATTTTGTTGGAACCAAGTTAATCTTATATTAAGAGTATTTATGATAACAAAAGTATTTTATGAGAACAATATATTTGACCTCAAAGAGTATTAAGGAAGATATGGTCAACATTTGTAAAAGATTTGAAGAAGATTTGATCAAGATTTATCTACAAAAAAATATGAACATAATCAATCTAAAGAATCTACAAATGCAAATCTGAAAAAATACAAACATAATCAATATGAAGAATTTACAATATCAATCTAAACAAAAAAGGAAAATAATCAATTTGAAGAATTTACAAATGCAATATGAACAAAAAAACAATTCATAGTTAAACCAGGACTAAATTGAAGCCTAAATTTTAACTATAAATAGATACTCAAGATTGAAGAAGAAAAACATCGAAAAACATAAAAGAGTAGAAGAACTCAAATTCATCTTAGAGTTCAAAGAGAGAAACACTTGTTCGACTGAGAAATATTTTCTGAGTGTTATTTTCTTAGAGTAAAAGAGTTATTATTATTATTATAAGCTTCGTTAGAAGCAAACCCTTAAGATTCTAATCTTTTGTATCCAACTCGATAGTGGTTTAGCTCCTTTTTCAATCCAAGGTAGTCAGGTTGTTAGGAAAAGACTTGGCTTGTAGAGTCAAGGTGGTTAGTTCCTCAAAAGTCTAGAGTTGTCAAGTTGTTTGGGAATACTGGCTTGGAGAGTCATGTGCTTTATAATCCAAGATAATTGAATTAGTGGATTAAAAGCTTCTAATTGAGGGAACTGGATGTAGCCAAGTTAGTGGTGAATCAGGATAAATCTATGTGTCAAATTCTTTATGCTTTCATTGTTTGATACCTCTGAATATGATTGTTACGTATCTCCATTCTAGCTTGGTCAATAATAATTTTCTTCAAAAATAATTTAGAATCAAATCTTCATTCCAGCTTGGTCAACATATATTTCTTTAGCCAATTGTTTGTTTTCAAATCTGATTTGAGCAATTTTTCAAGAATGATATGATGCGTATTTTCTTCAAGTTGCATTTGGAAATTATTTGGCTGAATCTTTCTTCATATGCTTGATTTGATTTGGGAGGGAACAATTACTATGTCGTGTTCTTGAACCTTCATAATTTTCGATACGCCTAAGTGAAATTTATCTTTCACATAAATGTTGACTTTCTATTAGAGGTATTGACTTTTCTTCATCATAGTATAATTTGATTGTTGAAGTCAAATGTTGTATTCGTTGATTTTTTTATAGTCAGAGGCAAACTACGTGACTTAGAATTAATGGTTTGGGCAAATCATATTTGTTTCCTTATCATAGTCTAAGCAACTACATAGTCTTTTGTGTATTAGAGGCAGCACTTTGGAACGAGATGCAGTCATCAGAGTTAATAAAACATAAGTTTTAGAGGCATATTTGAAGAATGGCTTCAAACTTCAAAGTCATACTAAAATTACTATTCGTCATAGGTATGCAAAGTATTGTTCATCAGAGCATGCAAAAATACTATTTATCAAAGCGTGTGGAAATATTGTTCATCAGAGCATGCAAAAATACTATTCATTATATGTCTAGAAAAATTGTTCATCGGAGCATGTAGAAATACTGTTCATCAAAGACTACGCATATATATTCTTCATCAGTGGCTTGGGAACTGCACAAACACAATGAGCTTTCAAAACCAGAGGCAGATGAATTATTCAAAGGTAGTCTACAAGCTCAAACTTCATAGGCAAACATCATAGGCATATGTGAATTCTTTTCCATAGCTTGCATTTGTCTGATTATGAGGATTTCATTGACTATTTTGATTTCGTTTCCTCTAGCCTTTTATTTCCTTTGGTCACTTCCTCTGGTGGTATCCTCTAATGGGTATCCTCTAGTGCTATCCTTTGGTTGGATCCTTTGGTCATATACTTCAATTTTCTTCTTCCAATTTTTCATACATAATGAAATACTTTTGTTGTTCTCATAAAATACTTTTGTTAACATCAAAAATATAATTGGAAAACCAACTTGGTTTGAGCAAGATCTATATGCAAGTGCTCAAGGAGTTTTGAGTTAGAGACAAAATTCTTAGGGGTAAACCTCACTCAAAATTCTTAGTTTTGAGTGAGAGTATGGTCATTTAAAAACTTTAATAGACAGTTAATTATAGAGAAGAGAGTAAAGAGAATGACACACCAAATTTTATATTGGTTCACCCAATGAAGGCTACGTCCAGTTCTCACAAACTTATGAGTTTTCACTATGGCTCAAACAAGTTTGTCCTCTTTACGGACCTCTTTTCAAAGTGTATATTCCTAGCCTCACCAGGCTTACAATTCATTTTTCTTTCAAATTACAAATATTACCAAGTGTAGAACAACATGGAAATTACAAAATAAACTATTAGTGATGATAGAATGATCTTTCTCTTTACAAGAACTTTCTAAGAGGATATTCTTAAATATATAGTTTAGGACTATAGAAAGTGTAAAGAGAGGATGCGATTGATCTTCTAAGCCTTGAGAAAAATACTTTTTGCAAGTAGTTGTTATATATTGAGCTAAAGAGATCACTTCCTTTTATAGAGTTTATGAGCCTCTGTCCATGAACAAAAGGACTTGGATGATCGTTGGAGATTTGATAAAATGTCCAAGGTTCTTAGTCTGATTTACAATAATGTCATCCAGTTGTCCTTGACAATATGACCTTAAGAGGATGAGTTTGCAGTTCATCCTCAGATAGGAGGTTGAACCTCCCTTGAAATTCGAACATGAGTTGTCTTTATCTTTTTTTCCTTTTCAAGGCTTTTAGGGTCCGTCTTTTCAGGTTAGGTACCCCCTTTTTCCTTTTTTACTATTCCTTAGGTAAGAGGATGAATATTGATATGCTTATCATCCTCTTATCGTTAACTTTAGTCTTGTATCCTCCTTTTTTTTTGAATTGTTTATCTCATAACTGTTTGTCCTCATTTTTATCTTCTATTTATTTTGACTTGGATTCATTGTTTCTGTGATACTGTATATTCTCTAAACAATCTCCCCATTTTTTATGATGACAAAATTCTTTAGATTATGATTTTGAATATGAGAATTTATGAGATATAATGTGTAATCTCCCCATTAATCATATGTGTAATTTTTTTTATTTTAAAATAATTACTCCCCATGAACATATGCCAAACTATTTTTGGAAATATCAGTTTTGAACCAAAATGTGACTTCATATCATTAAGGCAGAGATTACAAAACAATTGTTCAAAAAAGAAAAAAAAAGCATAAATACTAACTAGCATAAAAAGAGGATTGAAATATAGGTTTAAAAAAGTATCTCTTGAACAAAAAGTTGACAACAAGATGATCATAATCTATCTCCCCTTGAATTTGTCAACCATAAAAAAATGGAACGATTCATGCATCTATTTGGATGGGGAAGAGTCGTCAGAGGAGGACGAGGTTGAAGTTCGGGGGAGGTCTAGTGGTGGAGGTTGAACAGGAAGCATAGGAGGATGGTCTCCAGGTTCAACAATGGTGATGAGATGTTTGGTGACCCATTCCAATAGAAGACCAAATTGAGCTATTGGTTGCTAAAAATATGCAAAACTCGTAAAAAGTTTCTTCTGATATTTCCTGATCTTTTTTAGAAGCCTTAATTCTTTTTCAGTTCGTTTGGCTTTTGTCCTCCTTTCACATGTGGGATGAGGTTGGTCTTGAGGCATATCAATTACACTGGCACTTTTGATGTGAGAGCTTGCACCTTTATCGTGAGAAGAGTGGTAACTTGTTTTTGCCAAGAACGAGTCAATGGAATTGAACCTTCTCGTAACCTCTAGTAGTGTAGTTCTTGAAGGGGTCTTATGAGTAGTTGTGGGGATTAATGGAATTATTAAAGGAGGACGAGTTAGAGGAATATCAACAGTAGTACTTACCTTTTGAGGAGATAGAAAGAGTTGAGACATAATGAAGGAATTTTGAGGATGTTGTTGTGAGCACACATGACAATATGGTGGAGAGGAGAAGGTAACTTGTAAATTTTGGGAAGTTTATGTAAGTTCTCCAGGTTGAAGTGTTTCTATGGGTGATAATGAATGATAAGAGAGATTTAGGTCAAAGTAGAGTTCTTCAACGTCCTTTATGAGTTGTAGGGGAATATCATGTGGCATATCCTTAAATGGGGGACAAACTTCCTTAATGGGAGGACTGACTTTTGGATGAGTTGGACAGTCATTGATATTTAGAGAGTGATGTAAGATAGGACCATCAGAGTGACTTTGTGGAGTAGCCACTAGATCATCAGATTGTGGAGTAGCGATTTGTTCTTTAGTAGGTTGTTGTTCCTGAACTGGGGTAGAGTTTTCGTCCTCTGAAGAAGGATGCAGAGTTGATGATTTTGGAATTTTTTGAGAGATTTTTTGGACTTTCTTCTTGGTGGAGGACTGAGCAATATATGATCTTTTCTTGGTTGGTGTGGGTATTGAACTATCTTTGGTGGGTTCCTTTGTGATAGGTTTCGCTGAGGTTTTGAGTTTCATCAGGTTGACATTTCTTAAAGAAAAAATATTGATTAAGTAAACAGAATTTTCATCTTCCAAAGGAACTTTGAAAAATTTAAAGATCCTTGTGAGTATCATCCCATAAGGAGCATACCTACACAATCCTGCAGCATTCGACATGAAATTAAAAGAATGTTACCCAGGTGACTAGGAGGCACAATAGAGTGGACACAAATGTTATGTAGAATACGGCATATTAGGAGGAGGTTGGAGGCAATATGAGGTTTTGGTGGATTAATATGTAAGCTTTTGAGGACAGAGGTTCTGGTAATCTTGCACACATAATACCAAGTCTTAGAGAAGCAATATGAACCTTCATCATGAATGTCTAAGATTTGGCATAATGTCGTTGGAGTCATTTCCATATGAACTCCTTTGAGTATCCCAAACTAGTTAAAGACTTCTATGTTGTGGCCAATGTATTTGCCTTAGATACATTGGCCACAACATAGAAGACTTTAACTAGTCTGGGATATTGGGGTTCATCAACTTTAAAGAAAGAAGTTCACCCAAGTTGATAAAAAAATTCTTCAACATTGAAATCTCCTTTCTTGAGGCCTTCTAGATCAATTGTCTTGCCATTGACTATTAACTTGTCCTGCCATTTTTCGAAGTAACGAGTTTCTAGTTCTTGGGACTCAAAAAGAGGAATTTTTATGTTTTAGGGATTGAGACAGTGGGCTTTTTGGTTGGTGAAACTGGGGATTTTTTGGATGATAAGACTGGGGGGTTGTTTGGATGTTACAGATTTAGGAGATAAATTATAGGTGTGATTTTTGGGTACAGAGTCCTCAGACAAAGTTTGTTATGAGTCATCGAAATCAATTAGGTGAACAATGTCATCTTGTGTAGAAGTTTTTTAGGATAGAACTCCTGACATTATCCTAGATGAACGTCTCACAGGGGTAGATGAAGAAGAATTTTTGGATTTTAGATGAGGAGAAGTGGAGGTAAGGACGAGAATGGTGGTGGTTTGTTGTGGAGGATGAATGATGCTAGTAGGTTTGGGTTGAGGGATCTTTTGAGATTGTTCATCCTCTTGAGTTTCGTACTCATCAGTTGAATAATCTTCACAACTTTCTGGATTAGTATGAGTGGTTTTGTGTTTTGTTGAGAGTTTGGTTCTTGCCATTTTTGGAATTTGCATATAGATTAGTTGTATGAGTTGAAGAATTAATTTTTGAAATTTAAAGACGAGGTTGGACATGTAACCGTTAGAGGATGAGGAGGTAGTAGGTGGTTATGATTGGCTAGGTTGTTGTGGAGGTGGCTGTTTTGCATGCTCCCATGAAATAGTCGTTACTACATTAATGACTTGCGGAAGAAGACGCGAAAGTGTGCAGTCATGTTGAAAGTCAGCATCGGGAAACGCATGCATGCAGAAGGGAGTATCTACCAAAACTGACTTTTGGTTTTTCCACTAAGGAGGATGAATATTTATCAAAGTTGTTCGCCCTCTAATTTTTAGAGGATGACGTTATGACTTTCAGTCATAAGAGTTTTGACAATTTAAACAATTTTAATTTTAATGCTTTTAATGCAATTAAATAATTAATATTTATAATCTATTTAATGCATTTAGATAATTTTTTGACATGTTGATGATTGAGAATTTTTCCAAAATAGTTTTAAAATGATCCTCCTAAAGAGGTTTGATGAAAATGTCAGCTAATTGATTTTCAATTTTAATGAAAATTAATTCAATATACGCCTTTTGAACATGATCTCGTATGAAATTATGTTTAATTTCAATATGATTATATCTAGAATGGTGTATGTGATTTTTTGGAAGATTAATAACATTAGTATTGTCACAAGGGTTGGGTATTTTGGTGTACCTTAGCGAATAATTTTCAAGTTGATTTTTTATCCATAGTATTTGAGAACATCATTGTAATGATCAAATCATTCCTCTGTACTCTTTTTTTGTTATGGGAGTTGTTGAGACAAAATCTCTCAAATGATTTTAATGATAACAATATTACTTAAGAGATTATGATTGTGGTTAATGACTAACATGTGCTCTTGAGTGTATTAATATAAGAAAATAGGTTGTTAATCATTAAGGAAAAAGGAAGAAAAATATGATTCAAATCTGAGGATGGAAAATGTTGAGGATGGAAATTGCTACAATTGAAAACCGTGAGGATGGTCTACGAATTGAAAAATCTTCAGATCTGCACAATCTGTGCCCTCACCAGAACTAATGTTTTTATTCAAATGCACAACAATGTCAAACAATGAATAAGTAAAGTATTTGAAATCAAAAGTCAGAAGGTCAAAGGAAAAAGATGAATATAGCTAGATCTAGAATCCAAATGATGGCAGACTAGGCTGAGGATGGTTCAGCAAAGTTGAAAGCAACCCATCAAGCTTTTGCAAAGGCTAAAATCAGACCATTTATTGTGCTTGCACGAATGAATACATGAAGAAGTCAAGTTAAAGAAAGGCAACAAGAAACAAGCCAATAATAAAAGATCAAATGTGAATGTCATTTGTAAAAGGTGGCTTTCTCTCTCTTGTCAACATCACCTCAAAAGTTGAAATCAACCTATACCTTAAAGATTTCGAAAAGGTTGCAGCTCATATGGTCAAAGAAACATCTTTACACTTCTGATAAAAGAAAATAGACAAGGACTTGTCAAGATCAAGTTACAAGAAAGGTGTGCATGCAGAGGATGGCAGCTGCATGGTCTAGAAAGGACTCAATGGCAGTTCTGTAATTATGATGAAAAACCTTGGATCTTTAGAAATGAGTTCCAACGGTCATCAAAGAGCTTGAACCCCTATAAAATGCAACAAGCTCTGCATCATAAGATACACCACACACTTGCATAAAAAGATCAAGTATCTTAAAGCTATCAAGAGTAAAACACTCATCCTCACTTTATACTTTCTTTGATCCTACACTATATCTTTGTAAATCCTTTGAGAAAGTATTTAGTATCAATCACTCTCATATCACTTTGTAATTTCCTTGTGAGTTACACTTGGAAATATTTGAAAATTGATTGTAAGCTTGGTGAAGCTAAAGAATACACAGTTTGTAATCATCATCGGCGTGAAGTTCATCAGTTTGAAAGTTAGTAAAATCTCACAAGGGTGTGAGGACTGGACGTAGCCATGTTTGGGTGAACTAGTATAAAATTGTGTGTGTCTCTCTCATATTATACTCTTACTCTTTTGCTCAACTAAGATCTGACAATTTGAAAACTCCCATCCTCGAGCTAGCCATCCTCAACGAGAGGATAGTTTTTAAAACACTTAAAAATTATTTTTAACAACAAAAACCATATTCAACCCCCCTTCTAGTGATATTTAGCTACATCAGGAGTTCCTTCATCATCTTTGTGTAACATTGAGGATGGATGCATAGGAGTTCCCATAATTTTTGTTGATCCTATGTTGTATTTTTTTAGCAGATCGTTGGTGTATTTCTCTTGAGAAATAAAGATGTCTATTTTTAATTGCTTGATTTGTAAACCAAGAAAAAAAATTAGTTATCCCATCATGCTCATTTCAAATTCACTTTGCATGAGGTTAGAGAAATCTTCACACATCCTTTCATTTGTAGACCTAAAGATTATATTATCTACATATATTTAAACAATTAGTAAATCCACTTTAAGATTTTTCTTGAAGAGTATTGTATCGATTTGTCCTCTTGAAAAGCCATTGTCTTTTAAAAAGAAACTCAACCTCACTTACCAAGATCTAGGAGTCTACTTTAATCCATAAAGAGCTTTAGATAGTTCGAACACATAGTTAGGTTTCTTTTTGTTTACAAAGCGAGGAGGTTGGTGAACATATACCTCCTCATTTAAGAAACCATTCAAAAAGGCACTTTTGACATCCATTTGAAAGAGTTTGATACCTTTATGAGTGGCATAGTTCAGAAGTATTCTGATGGCTTCAAGTCTAGCAACCGGAGCAAAAGTTTCATCGTAAACAATTCTCTATTGTTGGTTGTAACCTTGTGTCACTAGTTTTGTTTTATTTATGATGACTTCTCCATCATCATTTAATTTATTTATGAAGATTCATTTAGTTCTAATGATGGATTTGTCTAGAGGATTGGGCACAAGATCCCAAACTTTGTTTCTTTCAAATTGAGACAATCCTTCATATGCTCGATTTGATATGAACGGGAATTTATGGGCTTTTTCTTGGATCTTCAAAAGTAAGAATCTGGCTAAGTCCAATTCAATGTTTTTCTCAATCAATTAGAGCATTTGACCTTCCATCAAATTCGTTGACTATTCTCCATCAAAATCATTGACTTGATTGTTGGAGTCAGATGTTGTATTGCTTGAATAACCAGAGTTAGAGGCAGATGTAAATCTGCATGACTTAGAATTAGTGACATGGACAACTTCACCTTTGTTTTATTATTAGAGTTCGTGCAACTTCATATTGTACTGCATATCAAAGGCAGTACTTTGGAACGTGATGCAATATTCATAATCAATGCAACTTCAAAGGCAGCATTCTTGGAACGTGTTGTAGTCATTAGAGTCAACGGAACATGAGCTTCATATATAGGCTTGAAGAGTGGCTTTAGACTTCAAAGACATACATAAATTACTGATCATTAGAGCATATAGAAATAATATTCACTAAATGCTCAGAAATATTGTTTATCAGAGCATGTAGAAATATAGTTCATCAAAGTAGATTAAATAACATTTATCATTTTTCTCTGTTGTTGGATCTTGTTGTTTGTTAATTTTTTCACCGATTTTGTAGATTCCTCATGGTTTGCACTAATGCAAAGTTCCATATTGTGTGTCACTCCACTCGAGCTTCCCTAATGCCAAGTTCCATATTGGATATGTATCACATGCATAGGTGCTGGAGAAAGCACAATGGGGGAATATTCACCTTTGTCACTGCTTTCTTTGCCAAGAAGGGGATCTTGATTATTTTCTTGAATATTTGCCATCATCTAACAGGGGAGGAGAGAACACCAAAAGAGAATTCCACTAGATACCGCCATAACCCACCATCACAGAGAAGAAAATAAAGATTGAGTATCAAATTTTGATAACTTGAGAGATAAAATTAATAAGAGTGTATTAATGAAAAAAAAATTAATAATATATTGATATTATAAAATAATAAATAATTTGAATGAAAGAAATAATAGCAAACGAAACACTTGTTGTGAGATGAAACGAATAATAACAAATTTAAATTGAAAATGTAATTTCTAAAATTTTTTAAGAAATTAAAAGCACAAATTTTAAATTATTATTTTTATTGATGGTATTTTTAACATGTACTTATACCACATATTAGCATTTTTCGTTAAATAATAATTGTCCTCTAAATCATTAAGAATGACGTAGCAAATGCAATTGTGAGAGCGCAAAGAGACGTGATCCTGTGGATATAAAAAAAAAACAGAATGGCATGTGATATATGATACGAAGATACATAAAAGACCTTTTTAATCACAAATTGAAGCCGACACGCATAATGTATTTTTCTTTCGTATTTGGCATAAGGTTTCTCTTGTCTTAAGGCACCATTTTATCAACTATTAATATCAACATAAGAAAATATAAGAAAAATAAGTACTAGAAAATCAATATAAGAAAAATAGTTACTAGCAAAATTACTTCATTGCTCTAATAAAATTTTATTGTGGAATTATTAATAACGGAGATGTAAATAATTCATACTTTACATTGTAAAAAAAATGCATATTAAAAAAACTACATTTAATAAGAAATGGCAACAACAAAAAAACTGCAATTAAAAAAATAGAACTGCATATACAAAAACAACAATTAGTAAAAAAGTGCAACAATAGAAAACCTATAAAAGAAATATGATAATTTGACGTATTTTAAATAATGTGACATACAATTTCATGATATAGAATCATTTAGATATATTAATTAATCCTATGTCATTAATTAAATTATGAATATGAAAAATTTCTGAAATTAAAAGTTAAATTTTTACGGTGTTTTATTTCGATTTTATGGATATTAATCATTCCATATTATTGAATCGTATGACACATCATTTAAAACATGTCATGTTGCCGTTTTTTAGTTAAAAAATCATAGAGAAAAATTGAAATTGTTGACTTTTAAAATAGATAAACCAATTTCGTGAATCAGTAAAAATAAATGACTAAAACTAGAATTAAACCTAAAAAACGCATGACAAAAATGTGTCATTAATTAATAAAATAAAACACAAGATGAAATTTATTTTTGATAAATAAGAGATTCATGTTTATAACTCATGCATAAAAATGCACATGACAAATATTTGACATTGATAAATATAAAAAATCATTGAAACAAATATTTATGATTGAAACATAAAAAACACAAGACATATATTTATCACAGATAATTAAAAAAAAATATAAGAAAAGTCTTTGTCATTGAAAAATCACAAGATAAATATTTCCCAGTAAGTAACACATAAAAAATATGAAAAAAAATATTTGTCACTCATAAATATTAAAAAATACAGAATAAATATTTATCACTGATATACAAAATAAAATAAAATAAATTATTTGAAATCTAAACATAACAAATATAAAATAACAACCAATCAAGTAACTCATTTATTCACACCAACTAATATGTAATATGTTTATGTTAGAAACCAGACAACACCTACAGAGTGTCGAACTAAAATCTTCGCTAAACTAAAAAGAAGGAGAACAACCACACCTTTAATATTTAAAACATCAGGTGAGCTAAATAATATATATCAAATGTATATTGCATAAATATTCAAAATAATATATTTATTTATTAAAAAATAGAAAATGTTGGGGTGGCCATAACCATCCCTTATCTTATAGAAGATATGTCCCTCGGTTTATGGTTTTCCTCCATAAAACTCTTAAGATAATGAACAGTGATAAAATTGCAAATCAAATAAATTACAACTTTGGCAATTAGAATATTTCTTTCCAGGAACGGGGCCTACCACAAGATTTTGTTTTTTTGAGGGACGAAAGATTTAAAAAGTCAAAATTACCTTCTTTTTTTTTTTTAATCTCGGGTGAAATACCATCAAGAGGGGTCAATTCAAAACCCTCTAGTAAAATAAGAACAATCTCCACATTCAAAACCCCTTTTTACCATTAGCAAGAACTTGTTTCACTTGCATATCATAAGGAATTCCAACAACAATAAAATTAATATCTTAACATCCTCCTAAATTTGGCCTTTCACTTCATTTGTTACATGTTCTCTTTCCTTTTTTAAAATACTAGCTTTGCTTTGACGAAGTAATGCCACAACTTTTAAATGAAGTTGAATTTTTCAAAACAGTTCCAAGTGAATGGATCAAACTCGCTTTGCAACTTAATATTTGTTAGCACGCACTTTGGCCAAAGATTTAATTGTTGTGACACATCTAGTCTTTCTTTATATGTTTTTATTGAATGAAATGTCGTTTGGAGGATAGACGTTGAATAAATCACCCATTTATCTATTAACGCAAAAAAATATTTGGAACAATAATAGTGGATGAATCGTTCATTTATATATTAACAAAAAAAATATAATATTAACTATAAATCATAAATAAAAAATAATATTTACTATAAATCATAAATAAAAATAAAAAAAGTAATATTAACTATAAATCATAAATACAAAATAAAAAATAATATTTAATTATGATTCTCACATATCCCATCTTAACGGTCAACATGTCAATTAAAATAAACACATGTGTTTGACAAAGAAAGAGTCTCTAAAATATCAAGTGTTAAATCTTGATTTTCATCACGATCATTCATGTTTTTCTTGGAGAACAACTGACCACTTACTGTTAGAAGTATCATTGACATAAAACATTTGTTTTTCTTATGATGTCATTAGAGAATATTGGTCCATATAAGCTACCTCGCGAAGGTCAACCATTGTCAATCTACTATCATTTAAATAAAGACATTTTAAACTTAAATTAATAAACCTCCCAAATCTCTTTAATAACCCTAAAGTATGATGTAGACCACATTAAAGGTTTTTTATCTTTGGAACTAGAGAAGTGCATAGACTCAACGACAACCATAACCCTGCAATTTCTCATGGTACTTTTGTCATCTTTTAATTTTGTCCTCCAAGTTATTACTTTAAATTTGGACGCATATATCAACCATTTAATTGTATTAGAAGCATTATCATCATTAGCAATTCTTTTATTAAACCAATCTAAGAAACTCATGTTATGCTCGTTCAACAACGATCTTTCATTCACCCAAGGTTTTCTCTTTGACAATGGTTTTGTGAGCATATTTGTAAGGTTAAACTTCATCAGTGTTATTCAAAATATACAAATGTGCTTGAAGAATCATATCCTGACTTATGGTCTTAACATTAAAATCATATGTACCTTTATCTTCAAATCTTCTGTCATGATGAGACTTGGGAATTCCTATAGCATCAGCTTCAAACATATAGTATGAACAAAACTGAATTACTTCTTTTGCAATGTACCTTTCAACAATCAATGCTTCCGGATAATGTGGATTCTTCATATACCCTTTTAGGATCTTCATGCATCATTTTACTAGATACATCCATCTTAAATAAACTAGGTCACACAATCTAATCTTCTTCACTAGATGAACAATTAAGTGAATCATAATGTCAAAAAATGAAAGAGGAAAATACATCTCCAATTGATATAAGATAATTGCAACCTCTTGTTCCAACTCATCCAACTTTTGTGGATCAATGGTTTTACTACATATAGCATTAAAGAATAAGCACAATGTTATAGTTTGTCTAACTTATTCAAGCAACATGTCACAAATAGTAGTTGTTTCACCAAGTCAAAACAATCATGAGACTTGAAGCCAATTATATTGAGATCTTTCATTGATACAAGCCTCTTAACATTTGATGAGTAACCTTGCGGCACTTTGATACCCTGCAACCACCCACAAACTTATTTTCTCTTTTCTAGACAAAGTGTGACATGTTAGATGCAAATATGTTTGATTATCAATTCTTTGTGAAGTTAATTTTTGTCGTATATCCATCTCAACTAAATCTAGATGAGCATTCAGCCAAATCTAGGCTATAGTTATCTTGCCTTGAATATTGAGCATTGTTCTTATTACACTCTCACACAATTTTTTTTTCCACATGCATCACATCAATATAATGTCTTACATCAAGGCTAGTCTAATATGGTAGATGAAAGAACATCAACCTCTTTTTCCATATAATTTTCATATCTTCCTACTGTTGGTTCTTTCCAAAGCTAACATTAATGTGTTGTTGTCGTTGATATACTTCCTCTTCAGTTCCATTATGTTGTTGTCGTTGGTTCTTTCCAAAGCTAACACCATTATCTTGTTGTCTATTAAAAGCTTTCCACAATCTATGATATGGGTAAAGGTTCCTTAGAAACTTTTGATGCCCAAGATACACCCTTCCATGTTTCAATTGATTATAGTGTGTACTTTCTTCACATATAGGACACGTTGTGGCCCTTAACACTATACCCATATAAATTACCATATGCCATAAAGTCATTAATTCACTACAAGAAAAACAATAATTTTTTAGGGCCAAATGCCCTCACAAAGCAAGAAAAGAAGGCACAACAGGTAAATTTGTGGCTGTCTTTGACAGCCATAAATAAGCCAGTCACAATGGTTTGTGGCGGCCAAAAGGCCACAAATGTGTGACTTTATTTTAAAAAAATTATAAAATTTAAAATTAATATTAAAATATGATATTATATATAAAAAATTAATATTAATATAATTTAAAATTTTTAAATTTAAATTTAAAATAAATATTATATGTTAATAAATTATATATATAAAAAAAATATTATATTCAAAATTATATTCAATTTAAAATAAATTATATAAAATTATAAATTTAAATTATATGTAACAAACAAAATAAAACATTCCAAAATTAATAAATTATGTCATACAAACCAAAAATTAAACCTACTATAATTAAATAATAATGTATAATAAATTCATACAAACTAAAAATAAAAATAGCAAATATTATTCAAATACATCAATCATCATAATAATAATTCTGATCATTAGCTTCACTCCCTCCATCATTATTTGATGGAATATTACCCAACGACAAAAGTCCATATTATTAATTGGTGTTGGAGACAACATAATTTGAAATTCCAATTCGTCTTCAAGTACACAACCACTAGTCGACGGAACCATAGCTGATTGATGTTGATTTAATTATGGTATGATCAAGTCAGCTGTTGGCATAGTTGGTCGGTATGGAGCTTGATCTGCTTGAGGTCGAGGAAGTTGATGTGAAAATAACATAACATATTGATCATTATTAAAATATTGTTGTTATTGAAACATTGGTTATTGTTATTGTTGTTTCTGTGAAAATGTGTGTGTGTGTGTATATATATATATTAAAATAAAATTTTAAATGATATTTAATGAATGTTTTCATAAAATAAGTCATTATAAACAAAAATAGATACCACAAAAGTATATAAATTTTTTGTACCAACTCAACTACAACTCTTTTTAATAACTAACAATAAATATTAATATCATTAATTTTAATAATATTTTTATTATGTTTCAAATTTTTATTTATCATACATTATATAGGCAACATAATTTTTAATTTTATTTTTTTGGACAAATCTACCAACATTTCAAATGATGAACTTTTACCATCCTTCACTTTATAGTGCGACACCCCACACTTTAGACACATAAAAATTTTCAAACTCTCTTCCATATAATATAAAATCATTAAAGCATGCATTTATTTTCATATGATCGATACCCATCGACACTATCTTTTTGGCCTAGTACTTATGGTTTGACAATGTGTTACCTTTTGAACACATTATCCACTTGTTTTTTGACTTCAAATTAAACAACTTTAACACCGCTAACAACCGTGTAAATATTTTGCATCTTGGATACAAAGGTTCTTCTTTGTCACTGCATAAAGTATCATATTCATGTCCTCTCTTAAAAGAATCTTCTTTAATATTACGGATCATATATTTTAGTTGATCATCTATATCTACATTAACTTCCTCTTTTTGGGACACATTTGGAGTTGGTATAGTTTCACCATATCATGTTCATCTTGTATAATTTTGGCAAATCCCTTCACAGATTATATAGTTTCTTATTCCATCAACTCGATGTTGTTTATGATTCGAACAATATACAAGGAAATTGAAAAATTCCATTACTTTTAGGAAGATTTCTTTAAACACATTGTAGGTGTTTTGTCACGATCTATTCTCATACTCATTACTTAATCTATCAACACTCGTCCAACTACAATCCATATATACTACGTTATGCCAAAGGCACTGTAAGATTTATGGGTCACATATGTAATTAATTAATAAAGTGTGTTAGGGTCATTATATAATTAGCCAATAAACTAGGGGTCAAATAATATATAATAGTTTATGGCTAAAGAACATAATAGTTATGAAAATTAATAGTGTAGATACCAGGCAGTTTCTAATTTAATGAGGGGCTGAATTAGAAATACTGCAATTTG
The DNA here is from genome assembly GCA_037974835.1 of Cicer judaicum. Lineage (NCBI taxonomy): Eukaryota > Viridiplantae > Streptophyta > Magnoliopsida > Fabales > Fabaceae > Cicer > Cicer judaicum. The sequence goes on along the minus strand of JBBPBS010001102.1, from coordinate 13,247,343 downwards.
GGATATAACTAATAATAGTTATATATAGGGCTAGTGGTCCCCAAGGCAAACACAACAAGACTATTCAGTTTCACAAACCCTAAGGAGAAAACTCTCTGGTTCTCTTTATCCCCATCAAGAGAGCAAGGTCTTCAGGGTGTTTTGCTGAGGAAGATCACCCAACCTATTGGCTCTATCATCATCATCCCAGGATTTCATCAATGGCAATTCCCACAGGTACGCTTCCGCCTTTGGTCATTCATATGTAATAGGCATGGATTGTTGAGCATAACGTTATAGAGTTTTTTCAACAGGCACCCGTCAATAATACACATAATTATATTTAATCAAGTTGACTCATAATTAAAGCTCAAGAAATTATTCAATTTCCTTTAAATACTAGCAGTTTGCCACATGATATATATGTATTCCTCACATGTATATATTTTGTGCTTTACTTGTTTGAATATCGACTAGACAATTGTGACTCAAATATTTTTAATATATATAAACATGAAAACTACACTTTATACCTCCTATATATTTCACATTCAGAAAAACGTATGAATTAATGATATTAATTTGTAATAGTTCTAAAGGCTCTCAACTATGAATATGAATCTATGATGCAACAATTGTAACATGGATAAGAAGTAACTTATTGGAACCAAGTTGAGTGGTTCCTTTCCCTACACACACTTGAAAAGGAAACAATAGAAACAAACATAGGAACTATAATTAATACCTCAACATTCTACCAAATATTTAAGACTACTTACTAGCTGAGAACTAAAATAATAATGTTAAGGGCAACAAAAACAAAAGATAGAACCATCAAACTATAACAAGCGCATTCAATGAGAGAGTGGGACACAAAATTAAATAGTATGAACAAAGACTAAGATTTTTTAACACAAACCACATTTTCAAGTATATCTCAAGAACCTTAACTAGCATAGTGGTTTAGAGCCCCATCATATGTAATCTATATCTATGTTACCACTTATTATATTTCACAGTAAAAGAATAAAGTTTTAACAGCTAAAAATGTGTCCACCATATCCAACTTTGATCGAATAAAACCTTCATCCAGATTTCAATGTAAAAGAGAAACCCCAACATCTGAGATCTACAAATAAATCTTTATGCTACGACACTGCAAACAACCTTGAAAAGGAAACTCTTTGCTAAAACTCTATTTTAATCTCGTAGATATGTTTGTTAGTAAACTCGCTCAAAATTATATTATATACATTGAATAATAATAATATCAATTTATCATGCATCAAATATTACATTTGAAATTATTTTATTATTACTTTGACTTTTTTTAATTAATTATGTAAAATATGAAGTGGTGTAAGCTTGCGAATTATGTGGCTAAAATAAAGGTAAAACGTCTAGAGAAAAAGAAACAAATGAAAAGAAGAAAAAGAAGAGAAAAAAAACCTAGGAAAATAAGACAATGGGTGTCACTACAAGAAAAACTGGATATACCTACGGCTTATTTTATCTTTACCTATGGCATTTCCGTAGGTAACTAAAAATTAGACACGGATTACCTACGGACACTGGTTCGTAACTAAATCGCTCGTAGGAATATTTTTACCTACGGAAAAGCAATAAGATAGACTTACTTACAGATTGTCCGTAGGTAATATAACTTACGGAGACTCCATAGGTAACGTACTTATAGATGTTCTATGGATAATGTCGTAGGTAATTACCTACGGACATGTCGTAGTTAACACTACCGACAGAGATTCTGCGACAAATTATATTGTTTTTTATTTGATATTTATAATTTTATCCATGACATGTCCATGGGTAATGAAAAATTTATTTAAATCTATTTTTTGTTTTTTTACAGTTTGCTGTACTTTTGTAATATATGTCTAAATTAAATTGTAAGCATATTAAAACATAATTGTCAAAATAAAGTGAAATTTTATATAAACAGTATTTTTAAAATACACATCCTGACTACCACAAGTTTCAAAATAAGGACAACTTACACTATCACAATTCTCAAAGTAAGCACATTGTCACTAGCAAAAGTTTCAAAATACACATAACAACCTTATCGTAAAAATATATAGATAATGCCTAGACAAGTCTAAGCAAAATATGTAGTCATAACTACTATATGAAAATGACACTGAAACCAGTACTACTCATCGTCGTCATCATTGTTAGACTCATCCTCGTCATAATCTGGATGATGACGACGACGGGATGACTCGGCCTGTATGGAAGCAACACTTTTTGCCAATGTTGCTAGCTATATCTGGAGCTCCTTAATGCGCTGCTCATCCTCTTGTCGACGTTGCTCTGCTTTCTTTAGTTCCTCTCGCGCCTCTCGTGCCTCGTGTTCTGCCGCTTTTGCTCTCCTCAAATGCTGCTATTTGTGCAGCTATCTGGTTAAAGTGTTGAGACAAGACATTGGCGCAACCTCTAGATGGATGAACATACACCGCTACATATACAATTGTGACAAGGACATCTGATGTCACCATCTTCTACAAACTGATTATGGCTTATTGCCTTTGTTATAAACTCTTCAACACCTTTTGCAAATGCTAGTTTCAACCCCTCCTCGTTGAACATAAAGTCTATCATATACCCAACTACGATCTGAGTTGTAGTCATCCATACTTTAAAAGACAAACAAAGAATTGAGGAGCAACAAAACTGTTAACATAATTTAAAATAGAATAGTATAGTAAAATCAAATCAAAGCATTACATTTAACCATTTATATATTCAGAACCCCTTTCCCTTTAAATGTCACTCATGTTGCTTTCTCTACCACATATGGTAACTGTTTTCAACTTTCACTTTCCTTTTTTGACAGACACATTAATATGCTTTGCCCATTCAATATTTACTATCACAATCTTTAGTTCATTGAGCACCAAAAATGATGGGAAAGAAAGTAAGGGAATGAAACATACCGGCTTGCTTGCAGTGCTTCGTCTTCACTACCAACTATTAGGGATATAATGGGACTTGTAACCAGAATTCCTACTAGAAAATGAAAGTCCTAACAGCAGCTGCAAAATTGAAAGTCCTATTAGCAAATGAAATTCCAGTTAACAAGAAAGCATCCCTTGAAGTCACAATACACCATACAAAGGTGTTAACAAGACAGTAAAAATTCAAATATATTTTCACACAATCCTTAGAAAAATAATGTCCAAACAAAAATCACAGCCTATACCACATAAGTAAAACATCCCCAAATCATGTGCTATACATGTGGCAGTTCATATTAATAAACAACTTTTATTCACTTAATAATACATCCTATGGAATTATGAACAAAAATCAGTTAGAATACCTGAAACATTCCGATTCCAATATATATAATAATAAGAAGAAGAAGAAGAAAAATTAATGAAATCAAACACCCAATAACATAGAACAATTAATGGCAGGGACAAGGAGATTAGGCGTTGATGTGGACTTTTCACCATGCAGCATTAAGGCACTAAAATGGACATTGGATAACATCGCAAGAGAAGAGGATCACATCATCCATATAATTAATATTGCATCATATTTTAAATTCAGCTTTGGGCAGTTACTAGCTCACGTAACTAATATTGCATCATATTTTAAATTCACATATATAATAATTCTCATAAAATCATCCATATAATTTAATGCTCACTAATGCAGCTCTCACACCTCTGGCTGAGTTATCTGACCCAACAATGTTCAAGAAATATGGACTCGAATCCAATTCTGAAGTAATTAATATTGCCAAATCTGCTGCGACCCAAAAAATAAGTATGATTTTAATTCATTCGTTCACTACAAGAAAAACTGGATATACCTGAACTGAACAAGAATAATTTTAGTAGCAGTGATTTAACATTCAGTCCCATTGAAATATCAAAATGAAATTAAATAACTCAAACAGGGTAAAAACTGTAGGCTGTGAAATTAAAGAATGATGAAACTCTGGTCTAACCTAATCAATTTCAACCTAGCTATCAAAAATGATGAAACTCTTAAGATATAGAAGATAAAAATTATTGCCAACATTAGGATGGACAAAATAACATCCAAAAAGTGAAAACATCCTAACAAAATTTAGCTTTTATCTGTGTAAATGTGCAATGCACATACTACTTTCGGATATATCTTGATCTATATATAAACTAATTGGATATATCACAAACACAAGAGAGAGTACTTAAACAACTTTTACTTCAACCACGTTTTCTGATATTTAACTTCATAAAACTTAGCAATCAAACTTCTACTCACTTAGCAATCAAACTGAACACAAGAGAGAGTCCTTAAACAACTTCTACTTCAACCACATTTTCTGATATTTAACTTCATAAAACTTAGCAATCAAACTTCATACTCACTTAGCAATCAAACTGAACACAAGATAGAGTCCTGGAATTTTCTTTACATAAACTTCATACTCACTTAGCAATCAAACTGAACACAGTACCTAATATCAAACTATAAATGCATAGTGAATCAAAAACACCAACATATGTGAAAACGCTTTACACTTCTGTATCAAACTCTAATTAGTTTCCTTGGTATGAAAACAAATATATATATATGTTAACAAAATAAATTAGAATTAGATGAAGTAAATAAATATCTATCCTATATTGAACATGAACAACAACCGAGTAGCAGAGGTTGGTTCGAGAAAGAAGCAACCATTATACTCTATTGTGTTTTTGTTTCACTACAACACTATTAACTACAACATTATGTAAGACTCGATTCAGTGAAAATGGTTAGGGTTTTCAATACAAATTGGGCTTTTTTAGTAAGACTCGATTTTAGTAAAAATCAATTTCAGAAAATGAAAAGATAATAGAAATGGAGTCGATTCAGTGAGGGCGACGGCGAAAGTTACAGAATCAAGGCGAAATGGAGTCGATTCAGTGAGGGCGACGATGAAATTTCAGCAAGATAATAAAGGAAGATAACTTACGTTGAGAGAGCGATCATCAAGGCGACATCCAGAACGGTCTGAGTCGACGGAGCGAGTTGCAATCTGGAGGAGGTTGAAAGAAGAAGAAGGGCTTAGGGTTCTCTGGTTGCAATGTGAATGTGACTTTCTATTGGTTTTGATAGTGAAGAGCTATCTTTGTTTTCACCTAAACCTTTTTTTAAAAAACTAAACAGAATTTTTTTCTAAAAAATAGACATTACATACGGATAAGTTATAGTTAAAATAATACGAAAAAATTTTGCAAAATTTAAGTCAAAGTTGTATTTTTTTTTTCTTTACCCACGAAATTTTTAATTTTACTTACGGAATTACCGTAGAAATTAATTAAAAAAAATTTATTTTATACAACATTACACACGATTTTTCCGTAGATATTAATTAATTTACCTACGGATTACGATATGTGGCTAATTTTCCGTAGGTATAGAAATATTTTCTTGTAGTGTGTCAAGTTTCAGTATTAAAGTTGAGAATGATGTGAGAACTGTGGTATCCCAACCTTTTTCTGTTTTTTCTCAGCTCTTCATTGATTAGATAGGAGTAATTTAAAGTTTTTTTTTCGATTAAAGTTGTTTTTTCACTTTTATTTTTTGTCTTTTTTATTTATATTTTTTTAATTAAATAAATAATTTTCATATATATATATATAATTTTTTTTGGTGTTTAGTATCATATTTGGTCTTGTGTTTGTTTTTGTTTATATTGATAGATTCAATTCAATTAAGTGTACATTAAAATTTAATCAATGATTTGGAGATTTTTAATGTTACAGTTTTAAAATCACATGTATTCAGAATATCTCAATTTTATCATATTTGTAAATTTTGTCAATTATGTCATTTTATGCTATTAATATAAAGATTGCGAATTTTTTCATTGATTTATGATAATATAAATAAAAAATCAACATTAAAACCTTGCCAAACAAACTTGGAAAAGTATATAAGCTTAAACTTGAATTATTGTAACGACCAAGAGTGGTACAATTATATAAGCAAAATGAAAACTTCCATCAACTTCTAGATATTATCTAGATATTTTATATTAGTCTCTTGGTGGATAATTGATTCATTAATATTGTTCTTTCTTACAAAGAAATACAAGGCAAGATTAATCACTATATATACATATATCATAATTATCATTTATAGGACGCAAATGATTGATCAAGTACCTCGTTTGTTCACATAATTATTAGCTTCCTTTCTGATTAGCTTTACTACATCAAGTTTGTTCATAAGATTGACCAATTCACTATGTCGGCAAAATTAAGAGATTTAATGACTAGCCAAGGTATATATGTTCTTATTGTATCAGCATTTTATTTAGTCTACCTTAGAATTCACATGCCACGTGTCCGGTTATAGCTTAAATTTCTTGTATCAAATTTGTGCTTATTTGAACCAATTTCTGCCTCAATTCAATTTTAAAACGGAGAATATTAAGAATAAAGCTTTGAAATTAAAGATTAACATTAATTGTCTTTTTGCTGGTTTATCTAATTAAGGGAAATTGTTATTATGATGTTTCTTTGAGTTATGTAGTTGTCCAATTTTATGTTTTTTACTTGTGTAGTTTCTTTGTAACGGAAACAGAACATATTTCTCATTTCAGTTAAAATTTAGTTTTTAATCTTTATAAAATAATCACATATTTTTTTAATATTTCATTTAAGAAAAAAAAAATCACATTTTTAATCTTACAAAATGATTTACAAATAGTTTAATCTTTTATAAAACGAAATATGCATATTTTTTAACTTTTAAATAACTTTTGTATGCATGTTTAGAACACTAGAAAAATTTAAATAATTTAGAATTTTTGAATTTAAAATAAATTAAATATAAATTTTTTAAACAGTTCAAATTTAAGAAAAAGTAATAAAAATAAATGTATAAGAATCATATACAAAAACAATTAATAAATTCATATGTATTATTTGATGCTATACATATTTTTATATGTATGCTGTAACTTGAATTTAAATTTAAAATTCTACAATTGATAAATTATATATAAATTTTATTGTAAATCATTAATTTAATTGATGATTTTATCTTAACTTCTATTGTGGTGTGTCTATTCCCTCCACTAATCTAATTTTATTTATTTATAATATTATGTTTGGCATTTGATTGAATTATTATATTTATGGTTTCAGAGGTAAAGGAACTTAGAAGTGCAGAAAAAAGGATAAACTTTCATGAGGAATACCATAGAGCTTTAAGGACAAAATCATATTCTGATTTCTTTAACAAAGCTCAATTACTTAAAAACCAACCTTCAATTTATCAAATCAAGAAACTATTTTCAGAAATCCTCCTTGAACCAAGTCAAGAAACAATAATACCTTGGATTGTTGAATCATCAATTCTTTCAAAGATACCAAAACTGAAAAAACTCATGTTCACTTACTTTAAAATAAGTGCTGAGGCTTCACACATTTGCAGCTATCTTCTCAAAAGCACCAACCAAGTCAAGTATAATGATATGTACATTCAAAGAACACTAGATACTATAATAGATGATCATGATCATGATGAGTCTCTAGATAAATTTAGTCAAATAAATTTTGAGCTAGACTCATTCATCATGTTCTCAAAAAACCCATTTTCAAACCTTATCAACAATGAATTCAAGCTCATTAGTGATAACCATTCATCACTACTTCGCCATTTGAAATCAATGAGAAAAAGTGTTGGAAAGAAAATTAAGGTAATGATGTTTTGGAAGTTTCCAAGAATTGAATTTGTTGGTGAAATTCATGGTCAAATTGACATTGCAGCCAAGGGAACATATATATTGAATAGAGACTTTGATACAATGAGTGGGCTTGTGACTAGGGTTCATGATGAAGTTGAACATAAAAAGGCAATGGTGAAATTTTGTTTGGAAAGGAAGTATGATAGATTATGCATGAAAATAATGAGGGAGTTTATGAAAAAAAGTGAGATTAGGTTTAGGAAACAAGTGGAAGAACTTGAAGAACATGTTTACCTCTGCCTTTTGACAATTAACAGAGCAAGATGTTTGGTTATGAAGGAAATATTGACAAATACATGTTTAAAAAGCAATGACATGTAGATATGTCATAAATTAACTATAAATATGTACATAGCAATCTTTCACTAAATTATGATTAAATTAGTAATCGTTTTTAGGAGTTATTATAAATTATTCATATTTAATTCTGTTACTACACCGTGAGCGTTAAAATTTTAAAATGCAAGTATTTTCGACGTATTTTATCTTTACTCATATATTTTTTTAAAAATATTTGAAATGAGTCAACCGTCTCAAAATTGTTTTAAGTCAAACATGTTTAACTATAAAAAATTTATGTTATGAGCTAAAAAAACACATATTTTGTTGCCAGATATAGGAGAAGTCCATTTTGTAAATCATCATTCAACCAAACTCACTCATACCTAAATGGTCCCACTATCCCTCTCATTTCGATATAAATTAAGTTCATTTATGAGTTCCTTTGTCTAGAAGTGTGTCACGAGTCACTCATTGATTATGTTTTATGCACCGACTATATCTCTTCCCTCTAATTGGCCTTAGACATCACATGTCCACCAAATTTTATTTGGTTCGTTCCTAAACCACGTTGTAATGTGAGAGATATGAATGATACTATTGTGACATCTCAAAATATTTATTATTGCTGATTTTGTCTACCAATAAATTAGAATTTTTTAATGTGTTTTGCCTTCATTCAAAAATCTCTAAGTCAAACACATTTAATTATAAAGTTCTTATTTTATGGTATACGGAAAAAATATATATTATTTATATATGTGATACTAATCAAATTTTTATAAGTCATTCTTCAACCATACCGTGACATGGATTTGGCTTTGGCTTCTTCCATTTTCTAATATTAATTACAATTTTTTATTTTTAACTTGAAGATGGATGCACATGGATTTGGCTTCTTACATTTTCTATTTCTTGAGGAGTTCTATTGTGTTTAGTTTGAGAAGGTTTTGGATTTATTTATGAATTAACCTTAATTAATAATTAAAATATCAATTATTATATCAATTATTAAATTTTAATTAATATTATTAATAGTTCTTAATTATAAATAAATTAATATTATTTATTTTGGACTTTATTATATGAATTATTTGTGATGAGTTGGACTATTCTTCTAGTTAACCATACTCTCTATCCTCTATTGGTGAATAGAAATTTTAAGTATCTCATTAGATCATATTAACGCTAGCAATAGTTCATTAGTAAAACGCCAGTTCTTCTTCTCAACAACAACTTTTAAGTCAATAATTTGGACCATCTATTAATATTTCAATAATGGTATAAGAGTCAAATAGATACATACTATGACTATTGTTGCATATTTTATGAAATTTGATATTCATGTGGCTGTATTATAAAATATATAAAATTTGTTAATGGTATTTTTTTTTTTACTGATCGATTCATGCTTGTAGCATCCACGAATCTACTAACTTGTTAATCCTGATTTGGTTTTAATTCAAAGGATTCATTAAAGACTTTATATGGGTAATAACTTCATTAAGTGGCAGATGCACTTGAAGCAAATTGGGGACTCAAGCCCCCATAAGAAAACAAAAATTTCCTTTAATAACAATACTATTATATTTTTTCAAGTCCCGTAGATTACTAGACCCACTTTAAAAAAAATGGAAAATATTATTATTACGTTAACTATGAAATGGAAGATCACCCTTATCAATGCACTCCCTAAATTTTCGATCTTAGATTTCTCACGATTGCGTTCATGATTAATGATTTTCAAAATTGTAATCAGGATTCTTGTTTCCTCTGAATCGCAATTAAAATGAGTTAAAAAGTTGTTGCGCCCGGTCAAGAATTGATCGAGATCAAGTTAGGTTATCATTGCAATTTGCAGGTATTTGCAACTCAGTTTTACAATCGGGTGAAAAAGAACTTGTTTTAGACACCCAGCAAATCCACTCGCGGACCAGACGCGTGGGGTCGCATGTTAAGCTTTACAAAAATCCAAAGCCCACTCGCGGACCAGATGCGTGTGGTCGCATGTCAAGCTTTAGAAAAATCCAAAAATTTATATTTTTGGCCAATAATTATTAATTAATACTACGATGATTTTGGAGATAACTCAGTTTGGTACTTTTATTTTGAAATTTTTTGGAGATAATTCTAGGGTAGAGAATATCTAGGGCTCATTGAGGACTTAAGAAGAGTATTATTATTTTTAATTATAACTTATTTAGTTATTGAAATGGTATAAATATGTCTAATATTAAATCAAATTGCAAAGTGAAAACTACATAGCTGAAACAAATTAACAACTGCAATTTTTTTTTAGCATATGCTACCTTAATACTAATATCAATCATTATACAACATTACTCAGCGGAAGCGAAAGAGAAAGGAAACCATCACTTCAATAGTATGGTCTAGTGGTAATAAAATATGTATTAGATCTAATATATTATGAGTTTGATCTCTTCTAGTGTCATTAAAAGGAGACAAATATAAATCTCCTTGTAAGTGTTTAATGAGTCATAAATGTGCATATCCGGATATTGATGATCCTCACGTAGATGATATGTGTTCGATAAATTAGATAAGTTAGAACTAAAGATCACATAAATTACATAGTTATGACCTTGTGTAGCTAGGACCTCGTATTCTTGAAGTATCTCCAAGATGGTTTATGATTATCCAAAATCAACTGAATTCAAGTTAGAATCTTCATCACGATTTTTGACAATCTTTTTCTTTAACTATGAAAAAATTCTTGAATAGCAGTGATGCCTCATAATTCAACGTTGGAGATATGTTCAACAAAAGGAGAGCCCTGAATATTTTTATTTGTACCTTTAGTTTCGATCTTGTCCGAAGAAACTGTGATTTTAGGGACATATTTCTTTCCCAACTTCTTTACCTCTTCAATACAATGAACTATTCCATGACCATTAGAACTTTTCTAACATTTATCTATAGAATATCTTACAACATTACAAGATTCTAAAAAATTATTAAATTTGAAGTTCCAAATCTATCTGGTCATGGGATGACGAGAGTCCAAATGATAAAAATAGAGAAGAAGAAGAAGATATACCTAAATTGATGAAAAATTTTATTTTTGAAATTGGAAACAAAAAATGAACATATTAACAATAATTTTTTTTGAACAACAAATGCAAATAAATTGTGAAGTATTACAACAAAAATTATGTATCACACATTTATTAGATAGAGAACCTAATTTCACTTCTAAATTTTGGAAAGTCTTCCATAGATCCTTAAGAACCCGCTTGTATTTCAATAATGTGTATCATGCTCATACATACAGTCAGACATAGAAAACCATTCAAACCCTTAGGGAATATGCTCAGAGCTTGTGTGCTAGAACAAGACGAAAGTTGGGACATACATTTATTAGTATATGGATGACACCATAAGAAACATTGTATCGTCACAAATATAGAACATCTTGTGTTGGTCAGAAGGTTGGGACAAAAACATTTTAAATCTCGATATTATTCAAGAGACAACATAAAATATTAGGGGTCATCAGAGATAAGTTTAGATAAATTTGATGATTTTTTTGAATTTTTATAAAAAAAATGACAACATTGTTGACATTTTAAAACATAAAATATCAACTTGTCACTTAAAATTAAAATAAAGGATTAACTCGGGAAAAAAAAAGATAAAGGACTAAAACGTTACCTGAAATTAAGTTAAGGGACCACGAATATAATTTAGTCTATAACAAATTATCCCCAAATTTTTTCTACATATTTTAAATGTTTTTTCATGTTTATTTTTAATAATTTTTTTGAATTAAATAAATTAATATATTTAAAATAATCAATTATTAATCAAATGGAAAATATTTTCCTAGTCTATAAAAATATAGAAAATATTTTTCCAAGAATAAAATAAAATAAAAATCGCAAAGTTTTTTTCCTCTCTAAATTTTATAAGGGCTTTAATGTAAAATCATGTAAATGTGAATTTCAAAATAAAATAAAATGAGGTTGAGTAAATATGCCAATACAAATAATTTATTATATTACTTTAACAACATCATCCTATTTTGCAGATAAATTTATAGTATTATAACAATTATATTATTATTTTGTAGTAAATTAATTACTTACTTTCTATTTTGTTAACAATTTCTTTTTTATTTTTATTTTTAGATTTAATAAATAATGATAAAAATAAATATAATTAAAAATAATATATTATATTAATAATATAAAATAAAATACATTAAATTGATTTGTTTCATATTATTAATATAATTTATTATTTTTCAGTTATAATTACAATTATTTTCAGTTTTTATTTATTAAATACGAAAAAAATATAAATAAATTGTTAATAAGATAGAATTAAATAATTAATTATAGTTGAGAATTCTTATAGTATATTGTCGATACAAAATCAACAACAACACTATCTTCTTATTCCCTATGTTTTTTCCAAATTTTGTATTTTTTCAACATTATTAGCAACCTCAGATTCTTCTCTAATCAAAACACCAAATTTAAGTGGACAATATTGTAATTTTGAAAACGTGCGGTTAACATTTCAAGTGAGAAACCGATGAACTGACACTGATTTTTCCATTTTCTTTCTTTCATGATTTGGATATAGTATACTAAATACTAATGTTATATATATTTTTCAATTCCAAATACAAACGAATGAGTTTGAAGGAGGAAGTTACAAACCTTGAACAAATTGGTATCACAGATTGTAGCAACCTTTTCTTTATGTTGTTTCATTTGCAATTTTCTTCTCCGTAAATATGTTTGATTTTCTTCTATTTCTTGCAGTGTGTAAACCAGAAAATTTTAAATTCACAAAAATTTGAAGAAGTTGGTTAAATACAAAAAGATAGAGTAAGTTACAATTGTGACCCTAAAATTTTTGCAAAGGTTAAATTTATGAAGGACAAAATTGTATTTTTGGTATAGTTGAGAATTCTTATAGTATATTGTAGATATAGTTGAGAATTCTTATAGTATATTGTAGATTTAAAATGTTTTTTTATTTTTATTTTTCATAATTTTTTGAATTAAATAAGTTAATATATTTAAAATTATCAGCTATTAATCAAATAGAAAATATTTTTCTAGTTCATAAAATTATAGAAAATATTTTTCCAAGAATAAAATAAAATAAAAGTCGTAAAGCTGTTTTCCTCTCTAGACTTCATAAGGGCTTTAATGTAAAATCATGTAAATGTGAATTTCAAAATTTAAGATACAGCGCGGTCCTCTTCCAATTCCAACGGTATTATAATTCTTTATTTCTCTACACAGTTCATTGTTTCTTTCTTGTTTAAAAAGAAAAGAAAAAAAAAGGGAATCGTTTCTCTTCCAAACCAAATCGAAACCAAAATCTCAATGGTTTTACTCAAGGTAAGTTTCAACACCAATTTTCATTACTACAAACTTTTCATACCTTTCAATTGTCTCAGATAAACCCTAGCCCCCTTTATGTTTCAAATTTCTGATAATTCCTTCGATTATTAGCCATCTATGAAATTAATCGTTCTATAGCAATGTAGCGACTTCGTTGCAAGTTTTTCTTTCATTCATGGTTATGTTTTTTTTATGATTTTCGTTTTTGACGTTTTTGTTTGGTTCTTGCATGTTTCAGGGAAAATCTAGAGTGGGCTCAACGCGAGCCTCTGTTGGTGGACAATCTCGTCCAACTGGTATATATTATATGTATATCTTGGTTTGTGGTTTTGTTGTTATGATGAATTTGAAAAGATATCCACACAATTGATTATTTTCATTTAATTGATTTTATATATTGTTTGGTTTTGGTGTTTTAATTTATATGTAACAGTTGGTGGTAAGAATTTCAAGGTTTTTTCGGAAAATGACCGGAATAAAGTTGGCGATGGACCCATGTTAGTGTTTTTGTTTGTGATTTGAGTATGCATTCATAATTGACTCTTTCAGAAACTAACTAATTCTAAATCTTTATTTAGGACATCTGCAAGAGAAGCAGGTGCAGCTTCAAGGTATGATACCTTTTCTAACTTCTGAACAAGTAATATCTGCTCCATGAGATTTTAGATGCTGAAGTTTTGGAAAAGAGTATAATTGATTAATTGCATTTATTGGTGAAAACCTAACTGAGCATTAGTTGTTTGTTTTTTGAGATATCGGATGAACAATGATGCCCTTTAGCTTGTTCTGCTGTCTGTAGTAGAAGGGATTTTAATTTCTCCGGCTTTGAGAATTTTACTTGCTATTGTTTAGACTCTCTTGTGGTTTTAATTGAACGACAGCGTTGTCCCAACATTGTATCGTTTAAGGCTCAGAGCTGCTGCCTTGTTTTATATGTCTGTGTGTGTTGTATTTCAGTCTGTAAAATTGATTTTTAGAACAGAATAGCATATATTTCCTTTAGGTGTAGTTTCTTGGGGACAAAATAGCAATATATTGATCTATTTTTCCTCTCTTCTCATTTTGTAATTTATGTAGAAGGAATGCTATAGCACCCAACAAAGGGGTTATTGCGAATAACACCAGTGATCCAAAGGTAATATACAGTCTAAACTTCTAAATACTTTCCAAATATTCAATAAATGGAAATACTTGGAAAGTTTCTATATTTTACATCCTGGAGCATACCATTGCTTACTGCATGTATAATTGTTCTGCAACTTATTGATGAAGGGTGACTTCAAAAGTATGGAGAAAAGTAACAGAAAATATGGCACTGTTGGTAAGATTTAACTGGACTTATTTTGCGTTAAAACATTGACAATCATGTTGCAAAGCACATTTGTCATTTTCACTTATTTTTGTTTTTTGTAGCAAATATGAACGTTAGAAAGGCATTGGCTGATGTTACCAATGCCAATGCTCAAGGAAACTCTACAACATCTGCTAAGCGTAATAGCTCCAAAATTAAGTAAGATTCTTCTTTATTGTAGGTTGATAGAGAGTAGAAGTGCTGGTGCGTTTTAGTAAACTCTTTGCTAGTTACTACTGTAATGTCACTTGCCATCTTTTTGAAAGTTATGTAATTTTTCTCATACTAGATGCTGTTGATACTCTACATGAGACTTTAACTTGCACCCACTGTACTATTTGCATTACTTTAACTTGGCATTGTTTTTCATTGGGCCTTTTATGTTATAAGCTGTTGGTGAAAGCCCATGAATGTTTTATATTTGACACGCCTGTTAATCCACGAGCCTATTGGGGTTGAAGCGTGGACATGTGCACCCACTGTACTATGCGCTGAAACTTAAACATTTAAGCTTCATCACGCTCCTAGTTTAGACTATGTATGAATTTGGTCCCTCAAGGTTTTTTCTAGCCAATCAAGTTCTTTAAATTAAATATAAGCAATTTGTGATAATTTATTACTGGAATGGTAAGAGTTGAGTAGAAGATAGTTTATAAAATAATTGAATCCTTTCAATTTGTGAGAGTTTTGAACAGATTATGGGAACTTGAGAGTTTAATTATATAAATGAAAATTGAAAAGTGATTGAATTGAAGGAAAATTGTAGCAATTGAAAAGTCGAGGGATTAAATTTGCTCGAAAGGAATTATTAGGGAACAAAATCATACATTAAGTATAAGAGAAGAACTAGAAGTACAATTAAGTACCTTTCTTAAGACCCGTGAAATAGGTAAAGGAGTCTTATATTAATCGATGTAGTTATTATTAATTTAGAAGGATGAGGGCAACAACAACCAAATTTGATGTTATTTGAATCATGATCATACACTTTGATACCATATTATGAGCCAGTACTCCCGTAAGTTGTTGGGCTAACATTTATGACTGATTTTATAGCTAACAATTTTCTTATTTTGTTACTTGCTCTGTATTGGTGCTTTACATTGGTCTAGTGATGCTTTATGACAAATAAGATTGATACAGATGCTATTTTATATCTTTTCATATTTTTTTAGTAAGGTTGTATTTGGATTTTATGATTCCTCATTAACGTTTCTTCTAATGCATGAATCCTTAACTAAATGTCTATTATTTTATTTTATCTTATGTGCCGTACTAGGGTTTCAACAGATTCAACCGCTAAAATAGTGGGCATCTCTTTGAGGAAATCCTTCACGGTATGGAAAGTCACACTCTTCCAATTTTCTGCTAAGCCTGTGTTTTTTTGGTTTACTCAATCAGTTATTCAGCTAAAGGAATACTACTTTTTACTAGTTCTAGTTAATGTGTGTGATGCCCCAATGATGGAATTATGGCTATATAATCTACCAAATCACTTCCAAAAATTAAATGAAAACATAAACGTGAAAATGTCCTATGTACCCATTCGTTTTGATTATTGGGCCAATTAGATTGATGCATTTGTTATTAAAGTAAATCATTTATGTGTTTCTCCTCTTTTCTCCATTGCCCTTGTCCCCAACTCCTCGTTTCTTTAGAAAGAGGAACTAGTGTTATCTGGCATTGCATTTTTTAATTTAATTATGAAATGGTTCCCCATATTTAACAGCTATCACTCTGTTTCCCAGAGATGAAGAACTGGGATATTTTTGTAGCTCTTTTTTGGTGGTTGACTTGGACTTTTTTTAATAAATAAATAAATGCACTGTGCAAACACTTAAGAAATTTCACTGACTTGAGTCATATAGTTGCTGGTACATTCAATGGTTTTGGGGCAGCTAAGCTTACTGTAATGGCAGCTAAGCCATATCATCGCATAATCATCTGACCACTGATTTCATACCTACTCTATTTTCACTCTTTTGACCCTTTTCTACCATTCAGCACCATTCACTATGGAACTTCTTGTCATATTTTTCTTGTTGAACTTGAAATGGTGATAGTAAAAAGGTAGCATACATGAAGTGCTGATCACTTTTCTTGCTCAAATCAGGTAAGAGAAAAAAGAAATCCTAGTCTTGGTGGAGTTCAGTTAGAAGCTCCCAATAGAGGTGACTAATTTTCCCCAAGACCTTTTTATTGTGTACTTGAGTAGTTTTAGCTGTTTTTCTTCCTTTCATCTAATAATTAGTAGGTACAGGTTTAAGGGTGTCTTTAGGTGATCAGAAGAATAGTTCTAATGGTGGTCAATCAGTTGCCATAAGGGATAGGTACTTGAGATGCATTTAATTGGATACTAAGTTATTTATGTTTTTTTATTTATGGTTCCAAGAACATTATTCTAGAAATTAACACTTTCTTCCCTTTTAGGTTTGCAAGGAAGCCTATGTTACCTACAACTACAAGGTTTTGAAAATTTCATTTTGTTGATTTGTTTATGTTTTATGAACTACATGCGACTAAAACCAGAACATTCATTTATCTCTTCCAAGCACTTCAAGGAAGTCTCTACCAGTTCCAAGAAGGGTATACAGAGCAGAAATGAATAACACAAAGGTTAGCATAATTTTTTTGTAACAAATCTTTCCTGATAGTGAATAATGGCAAGAAAATATCATTTTCTCCATATAGTTCTTGCTTATACTGATTGCCAGATCATTTTTCTTTTTATAATTATTTAAAATACTTTTCCTTTTCTTGTGTCACCTCTTATTTACTTTCTTTCAGGAAAATGCTGGAATTTCTGAAACAGCCAAAGGCCAAAGTGGTCTTCCAAGTAAGAAGCCATGACATAAATAACAACTCTGCAAATGTCAATGAGCTAACTTATTATATGTTGATTAAACTTAATTTACTGTTGATTTCAGGTAAGCTGACCACAGGCAGAAGAGTTAGTTCCCAACTAGTTAACGCAAGGAGCCATCTATGGAAGACACGAGCTAGTGATGGGTTTGTTCAAATGTATGTGATGATTTCATATTATTAGTTTATTATTCTTGCTGCTTCTATGAAAATTCCATTCTTTTAGTACATTGTTTCTGTTTGATTGGTCTCCAAGTTGCAAAACTGGAGCAGTGTAGCAAACTAGCCTATACTAACTGGTACTAATGACCTTTAACTCTACCCAGCATAAAATATGTTAGCAATTAATGTTTATAGATTTATCTTTATCAAAAACTGAATTTCTAGAATTAGATTCTTTGCTTAGAAGCATTTTATACAACTGTACTACCATTTTTTCTAACCCTAGTTGATCTGTGGAGAGTGTTTTTGCAAATTTTATGAAGAAAACACAACGTTAAGAACAAAGTTTTAATGTAGTTCCATCTGGACAAGAGAATTATCATTGTATAGTGACCTTTAGTACCAAAGAACTTTGAGCTTGTGATTCTTATTGAAATAGATACTTGCCTTCTATGGGTCCCTGCTTTTCTTCCATACCTCTTATCTTATTTTTCTTATGGTGCTCTTCATTATGTAAAAAACCTCCACAATCGTCGCAGTTGGACTTCCTCCATGTCCATGACCAAATGGTAAAGTGCCAAATTGAGACTCCAAAGTTCATTGAGGGATTTAGTGATGGTGGATAAGGAGACTAGTCTTGATTTCGTGTTAGTAATTGGTATTAGTTTGAGAGGGTGATGATGCTGTTGGACACAAACCTCGAGTTATGAGAAGAGATTCAACATTTGTTACTAGCAGAGGATCAAACTAGCCATTTACTATAGTAATAAAGGGATCATAGTCTGTCCTCATGTGTTGAAGCAGGCGATAAATAGGATCCGCCTCACCTGAAAAATTGTGTATATCTTATTACTTGAGTGATAAGTGATTTTAAGAGTGAACACTAGCCAAGAGAAGAAATTTGGTCTTCCAGCTACCGATTGTTGGTATGCTTAATAACTACACCAGGTTTATGAACTGATTCAGAAGCTTATTGCCAAGGTATTTTAGGATTCCCAATGAATCTATATAGATGTTAGGTGTTGACTACAACCTCAACTTGTTGTTTCCTAAACAAGAAATTATCATTATTGAGTTTGAGAGAGACAATCTGTGTTAGAGAAAACAAGACACATTGGTTCCTTGAGACTAGATATTTGAACGGACTTTCCAGTGCAGCCACCACTAGAGGACACAGCATATCATGAATTTGAGGAAATTTAGCCATCAGTACATTTCAAGCACTAAAATGGAAGAGTCTAGATAATACCATATTAAGGATACAAAAACCAAGAGAGAAAAGAAATGCTTCAAAGCAAGAGAGAACGAGTCAAAAATGATATTTAATTTATTAATCAAAGATATTACACTACTATTTGTGGAATCGCTTATAGCGTACTCAAGTCAGATTCTTCTCTAACAATGTAATAAAATGAACTTGCTGAAAGCTAGAACTAGATATGAAATACAATATTACACAAATACAAAGACTGATGCAAACATACTGTTAGAACAACAACACATTCTTAAAAGAATAAATAGAGAAATTGCAAATAAGAACTCTAGGTGTTTGGTAACGAAGTTCGACTAATGAGGCCTATGTCTCCGACTATAGAGTAGCTGTAGTTCATTTGTATTAGATGAATGAGTTAGGGTTTTCAAAGTACAAGTTGTGTTTGAACAATAATAATAAGGTTCAAATTATAACAATACCTTTGAAACATATCACGGGGAGCTATTGCCCCCTGCACCCTCTAGTTGCCCCCACAACAATAAGTTGGGCCAAACCGCCCACTTGATACCTATGAGCCATACTCAACGATTTCACCTTGACGAATAACAAAGCCCTATAAAGATTTACTGCATGACGCTCACATCCTGACAACTGGGGGTACAACTCCTTCTTAACATTGAGAAACATGTAACAAGTCCAAGCAATGCTTGAACTTGTCACTGGTGACAGACTTGGTCAACATGTTACCTACAAACCTCTTTGCTCTCATCATTGTCAATGCACCCTTGCTAACCTTCTGAATTCTCTATCTCCATCAGACCTATATGAGAAATCATTTTCCTGTAGAGTATCCAGGGAGATCAAGTTCTTTCTCAATTATGGAATATATATGACATCATTCAGTGTTTGCACGTCACCCTCATCCATGTCAATTTTAATTTGTCCCATTCTAGTGACATCACATGTTTTATTATCACCCAAATAAACAAAACCAAATCTGCTTGACGTGAATGTGGTAAACCACTCCCTTTGCGGCGTTGTATGATAAGAACAACCAGAGTCAAGAATCCACCCTTCTATGCACTTGCTAGGTGAAACACAGAATATCTCCTACACTGCCAGAGTCATTAGCTTGAACCACGTTCGCTGTTCTTCTGTTCGTGGACTTAGACCTCTTCTTCCCAGAACATGCTTTACCTTTGATCCTCCCACAATATTGACTTTCTTTTAAATACAGACCTTCACCTAAAGATCCTTCCTCTAGATTTTGAGTTATCACTAGGTGATCGAATGAACCTGATAACGAGCACAACAAAATTATATTGTCTTCGTCATCAACTGTCACCCCAAGCCTCACCAAATTGGTGATTATTCCATTGAAGGTATTGACATGTTGCAGATCGGATCCTTCATACATCTTCAACCTATATAATCGTGGTTTCGCGAATAGTTTGTTTGTGAGCATTTTGCACAAATGTTGATTTTCCAATTTCTCCCAGGCCTCCTTTGGAGATGTTAGGTCTAGGATATGATACATCAACTGATTTGATACACACAAACGAATCATCCCTTAGGCCTTATCGTTCATCTTCGTCCAATTGACTTTTGCCATGTCTACTGGTTTCTCTTCACGCAGGCGCCTTTTGAAAACCTTGTTGTGCCAACATATCCTTAATCCTTCTTTGTCATAATGCGAAGTTGCTTGTTGCTTCGAACCTTGCCACCTCGAATTCGCACCTGTTACTCGACATCTGATACCAATTGATAGAACAACAACATGATCTTAAAAGAATAAAGAGAGAAATCACAAATAGGAACTCAAGACATTTGATAACGAAGTTCGAACAATGATGCCTACGTCTCTGACTACAGAGTAGCTGTCGTTCCTTTGTATTAGATGAATGAATTAGGGTTATAGAGTACAAGTTGTGCTTAAATAGTAATAATAAGATTCATATTACAATAATACCTCCGCATCCCCCCAGTTGCCCCCACAACAATCAGTTGGGTCAAACCACCCACTTGATATTAGGGTTTAGGGTAGCATACAATATACCACAGAAAACATACTTTGACATAGGTGCAACCACATTAATGATTTAATATTTAACAGAATTATTTAATGAGTAAATCTTCAGTAACTACTATTACTCTACGCTATTCAAGATAGTTACTACTACTATAGAATTTTATGCTTATTGCTAATTTAGAGGATGTGATTTCTTGTTATTAATTGGTCATTTCATCTGAGCTGTAGGGTTACAACTAATGTTTACCAAGCATCCTCAAGGAAGTCCACCAAGGTATGTTGGCTGTACTTCAAAGTTTGTTGTATGCCATAATTGATTTATTTCGTTGATTGGTGCTGCAACTGTTCTATGGAATTTCATTCCATTTGGTTATTTATTTTCATAGCTAGTTTCATATCTATGCTTAATCTGTATTACATTTGGAATTTCTTTCCTATGCGTATAAGTAATAAGAGTGAACTATGATGTAGTGTGTCTGTAAGAAAATATCATATGCACTTTTTGAAACTTTTTTATAGGGGTTGGGGGAGACAGATTTGTGACAAACAGCTTACATCGTTTGTTGATTTAGCTGTTTGTTTCTTCCTAGAGATGCTGATAAATTAGCTGCTAATATTTCTTTATCATACTTGTTCAAGATGTGCTTAATATTTTTCTTGGCTCATTTAGTGATTTTAAGCTTATATTTCACAAGTCAATAATTTCCACCACAATTTGGTTGTTTCCAACTTTTCTAATGTAGTGAGTAAAGTTGGAACCTTATTTTTTCCATATTGTATGCAGCCTATTGTTAAGACCACACTCAAGGCTTCTACATCTCAGAAGACTCAACTATCTAAATCCATATCTGGTAAAAATAAACCAACTACTGCACTGTCATCGAAGGATGAGGAAAACGTTTCTTCGTCTCTTCCCGAGAATAGTTCAGGGGTCGTTTCCAATGATGCAAATCAAAGACATCAACCATCTGACGGGGAGATCAATTTGAAAACGGATTCCATTCCAAGAAAAAAGTCTAGTCGTCGAAAATCTTATTCAACTTCGTTAATTGAAAGATCTAAGGTTGATGCTCAATGTATTAAACCACTTTCTTTTAAAGTCCCATGAAAATTAAAGCTGAGAGTTAGCCTTATTTTGCAGATTCTGAAAGAAAATGGTGAAGTTAGGGAGCAGGATGACCTTCCAAATATAGATGATGAATGCAATCATCTAGAAGTTTCTGAATACATTGATGACATATATCAGTACTATTGGGTTACCGAGGTAATATTGATCAATCCTCTGATTTCACTTGCTCAGTGATTCGAATTTGAAATAGAAGACATCCATTTCTTTCATGACCTTACTTAGTGGGAAAATGCTTGGCTGTTGTTATTTCTTTCATGAAAATGCTAGTCTCTTTGTTTTTTGTTTTTCATTTTATTTTCCACTAATTTAAAGTAGTATTTTATAGCTTCACTAATCGTAGAATTAGTAAATAATTAATTGATTATAAATATTGGTACAATTGGGTTGCTTAGGTAATATTGATCATGCCTCGGATTTCACTTACTTACCAATTGAAGTTTGAAATGGAAGACATCCATTTTATTTTTGTTTTTTGATTAATTTTCTTCTTCTTCCATGAACATGCTTGTCTCTTTGTTTTTATTTTCCTCCAATTTCAGTGTAGGATTTGATATTTCCCCTAATTGTAGAAATAGAATTAGTAAATAATTTTGTTTAACAATCATCTGAATCTATCTGAACTTTGAGATATCTAAACATTTAAGAACTAGACATGTCTTCAAAGTTGCTTCTGTTGAACATAATTCAATAACTTGACCTTTTTAGCACTGTTGTATTTTTAGTGGATGTCACTACCTCAATCTTTTGAAGGTTATGTTTAGAAGTCTTCCAAATCTTTCAGGAATTATCATAATTAAATATTAATATGTACAATGCATATCAATCATACCTTGACAGTCAATATAGTCAATTTCTAGACTTTTTGGCATCTCTTTTGATCCCATACTTTTATACTGGATACTTAATTTACCTTACCAGAAAGTGGGATGCAATCTTGTTCATTTACTTGTGCCATTGTTTTAATAATTTTGACACTTCCACCTTGGCATAATCATAATGCTTCCACTAACTAGCTTTTAGTTCTCCACATACAAATTTATATTATATTTTATATTTTATCCTTGTTCTCTAATTGCAACTGATGATTGTATTGCTTTCAACCACAGGCACATAATCAAGCTCTTTCAAATTACATGTCAATTCAGACAGAGATTACTCCTCATATGCGGGGCATATTGGTCAACTGGCTAATTGAGGTACATAACTAATTTCCGTCATCCTTAAGATGTCTTTTCTTGTATCCTTGTCCTTTCTTTATATATTGCTCTGTTGTTTTCCCTCTTTTGGGTGTTAATAGATCCTTTTATCCATTTGTTTGCTGATAGTTATCATAGTCATTTTCTTTGCTTATTTCTTGGCTTTTACAGGTACACTTCAAATATGATTTGATGCCTGAAACACTATATCTAACAATGACGTTGTTGGATCAATATCTTTCCCAAGTGACCATAAAAACGAGTGATATGCAGTTAGTTGGTCTTACAGCACTTTTGCTGGCTTCCAAGTATGAGGATTTTTGGCATCCAAGGGTGAGAAGTCATTTCAAACATTTATTTTGAAGAAAAGAGGGCATGATTCATTGTGATGATTGTAATTTTTATTGTGTCATTTGTTCTAGGTAAAAGATTTGATTAGCATCTCCGCCGAGTCGTATACTAGAGATCAAATGCTTGGAATGGTATGCAATTCTTATTCTTATAAGAAACATTTCTTGGGACACTACTACCTCTTACTCGTCATGCTCGAACTATTATTCAACAGTTTTTCCTCTGATCAATACACAATCCAACTTGTCTTCAGTATTCAAAAGACTATGTCCCTCTCCCAGCTAACTCAACCCAACTCCAATCTTCGGACTCAGTTTCCCATTCTCTCCGATACTCCTAAGCACTCTAGATTAGTTATCATCTGCTCCTTGTCTATTTCTCCATTTGTTTAATTCACAATCTTCCTAAGTTATTCATTATTTTAGGTATCTTAACTATGCCTGAATACTGAAGACAAGTTAGATTGTGTATTGTTTTCCACTTCTGGTCCATCTTGATCAGAGGAAAAACTCTTGAATAATACACTATTTTCTGTTTCTTCCCCCCATCTTTTAATCTACAACCGATCCTACCGGGTATGGGGTTTTTTCCGTTGATTGATTAGTTCCAAAATATTGCTGGTTTTATTCAAAAAAATTTTGTTGCTATTTCCTGTTTTTATTTTGCACTTGTATAAGGTTCAACTTGGTTCTTACGATTATATTCTTATGTGTGGAATGAATTTTTCTGTTCAGGAAAAGCTTATTCTTAGAAAATTGAAGTTCCGTCTTAATGCTCCCACTCCTTACGTTTTTATGGTTAGGTTTCTGAAGGCTGCACAATCATCAGATATGAAGGTATGTAATGACAATATTCATGCATGACAAAATGTTTGATTTCTAACATTCTTTGTTTCAAATTTATTTTTGTCAGCTTGAACACATGGCATTCTTTCTCATCGACCTATGCTTAGTTGAATATGAAGCTTTGGCGTTCAAGCCTTCATTACTATGTGCATCAGCGCTCTATGTTGCACGTTGTACCCTGCAAATAACCCCACCATGGACACCTCTACTTCACAAGCATGCACGTTATGAAGTTTCACAAATCAGGCATACATATTCTACGATTTTATTAATAGTTTCAAATTTTATTTTGATTTTTGTTTATGCTAACTACAATATTTGTAGGGATTGCGCGGATATGATATTGAAATTCCATAAAGCTGCTGGGAAGGGAAAGTTAACTGTCACGTATGAAAAATATTTCAGAAAGGAACTTAGTGGGGTTGCAGCAGTGAAACCGTTGGAGAGACTTCCTAATTGATTTGACTTGTGCTGGAGAGTTATGCTCTTGTAAT
Source organism: Cicer judaicum (assembly GCA_037974835.1). Classification (NCBI taxonomy): domain Eukaryota; kingdom Viridiplantae; phylum Streptophyta; class Magnoliopsida; order Fabales; family Fabaceae; genus Cicer; species Cicer judaicum. The sequence continues at coordinate 13,222,316 of JBBPBS010001102.1, read as the reverse complement.
ATATAGTATGAATTGACCAACTCTTTGAATGTTGAAACACCTCTTCATTTTTTTATTCTTTAGCTAAAAAATTATGGGAATATCACTTGAATGAGTAGTTAATCGCATTGGTGATGACATATAATTGTGCATCAAGAAAGGAATACAAAAAAGTCTCGAGATTTTTATAATCGAGATCCTTTTAACAAGTTGGATTCTCCCATCCATAGTTCTAGCTATAAAAGTTTGGTTTTATCAAAAGTTGTTAGAAAAAAACCAGAGATGATTATTTCAATAATGATAATTATTTTTTCTCACATAATGGCCAAATAGAAAAATATAATTCCATATAGCAACAGATCTAAAACCTTCCACTTTAATAACAAATGAATACATCAGAGTCTTTCTAGTAGCATTGCCATTTTAGAGTAATTACTTACATCAGAGCATTGACTATCTTTAGTGTTGATTTTTTAATTTATTTTTTATCATAGCCTTAACTTTTCAATAGAGGTTGACAATCAAATGGTAGATGAGATTATCAAAGGCACACAATCAGAGGTAGAAGTAAACAAATGCTAGTTGTATGCATTAGAGAGAAATCAATCAACCTTTAACTTATGTCAACACAAAGTCATATAAAATACTTGATATGAGAACTCTACACTTAAACAAAACATTAGTGCATTAAATTATTTTCAGAAAATAATTTTGTCATCATCAAAAGTAGGTCATAGTTCTTCAAACCAACTTGGTTATAACGAGTTTTTCTATGATTTGGAGGATAAAGAGGAGTTATAGATACAACTCAATTATGAAATACATTTATATGTTTCACGATGCTGCATCATGCTATAACATTCTTCGACCTTTGGGGTTTCCCTACTTAGTGATCATGATAATCAGTAGGTTATTATCATCTCAGGGTTCACACATTTCACATTATATCAAGCATATTGACTTAATACATATTAAATCATATAGTTGTATCTTTATCATTTTCCAAACTCAAAAGACTAGCAATAAAACTTAAGTGATAAGTTTATGTTTTTAAAGATTAGAGTGAAATGAGTTTGTCTAAGAGGGAGTTAAGCATCATACATCATATTAACATATAAATTTGATTTATAAGATCATTGATCCTTTACTACAAAGAGTTTGAGCAAATATTGAACTTAAGGAATAACATGGAAATAAAATCTAAGATAAAGGTGGTCATTACAATTGAGTTTAATGAATTAATGATAAATAAAATAGAAATAATACAAGCAAAAACAATAGCTGCAACTGATTCTGCTTTAGCTCAAAGTGCAAATTCCTTTTCTTCAACCCAAAGATCCAAAATTAGCTTCAATGACTTCAAAATATGGTGTAAAATGATGGTAGTGATGGAATATGGTTGGGAAGTGTGTATGGTGGCTATGGCAGAGTGAAAAGTAAGTGAAAACTCCCCTCGTTAAGTCTGTAGAAACCATCCTTTATATAGGACACTTTTAGACCACTTGTCTCTCTCCAATTTGGTCTTATTTTGTCGTTATTCATAAAACAACAATTGGCCCAAAGAAATAAAGTGATAGACAAATGCAATGTTCCATTATGTTTCTTTGACGTGATTAAGTGTCCCAAATTATTTCATTGATGTTATACAATTGTGGGTCCCACATTTCATTCCTCTTGTTATAACTTCCGATAATACGCTTGAATGCTGCAACTTCTTCCACCATTGCTCCAGACTTCGGCAAAATATAACTCCTTGCACAAATTCGACATAACCAAATTAGGTGATTAGGTGTCCCAAATTATTTCATTGAAGTTCTAAAACTATGGGTCCCACATTTCTTTGCTCTTGTTATACCTTTCGATATAGCTCGAATGCTGCAACTTCTTCCACCATTGTTCTAGACTTGGTCAAAATATAATCCCCTGCACAAATTCAACATAACCAAACACAATTCCAACTTAAACTAGCATAATCTAATAAAAAGGACACATAATCAATATTTTATTGAAATATACTAAAAACTACTAACTTAATTAAAATATCTCGTCAAGGATTTGCATATTCAAGTCAAATAATGACTAAATAACTCATATAATTAACAGTTATTAGAATCTGTATCAAATTTGTAGATGTCTCAATAGCAAAAATCATTTAATATTCATGTTTTTTAAATAAATTATATAATAAAGTCAGACATACATAAATGTGACATTCATAATTGACTATCGCATTATTCACACAAGTACATGATAAAATCAACATACACCTTTTAGTTACATGATTTGTTCAATCCCTTAAATACATGATAGAATCATTAGACATCAATATAGAATAACTTGATGTAGTAATAAAGTTTTAAAGATAGTTAACCAATTAATAAATAGTATTAATGGATTAGATAAGTAATTAGTTAGGTTAAGGAGGGTAGTCAAACAATAAAATAATTTAGTACCAAATGATCATGCTTTTACTCTACTAATCAATTGGAGTCTTTTGCAAATCAATTCGTTATTAACCAGATTTCAAAAATACCAATGTTCATAAGTTTTGGATAGTCAAACCTACATCCTTTCTTTTGGTTACCATCTGATCACTTAACCTACCTATAATGGGATATTTGCTTCATATACTTGTAGGTTTTCAAATTGGTAATTAAAGTTTCTCATATATCTTTAAACATTCATAAAATTGTCAAATCTAATCTAAATTGATTTCAATTCTATTTTTTGGTGTATGACCGATAACTTGAAGAGCCTCCAACATATTTTTATCTCGTTGATCATAATGGTTCTCAATCGATAAACTAACACCAAAATTTATTTTTATATTAATAAGCAGATTAAGTAGGTTTAATAAATAAGGAAATTGCATGATCCCTAGGTCTGCATTCTACTGTGGGGGTAGTGCAACATATTATGTTTTATCTATTTTTAGACCATCTTTTATGATTGGTTGTCTTTTATTTGAATTATGAAACATGATGATGTTATGATTAATGTTTAGTTATTTTTTGTGATTAGTATGTATGATGATATATGTTACTAAGTTTTGTGATATGTATGTTTCGTTATATTATGGTGATAATAAGTGTTGATGATTAATATTTATAATGTATTTGTTTCGATATAACTGCACTATGTTTTATTTTCTAATAAAATTATTGATTAGTATTAGGGTTTAATCGATTAATCTAGAGAAAAAGGATAAATTGATTCAAATTAATCGAGTAGTGATGTAAGAATAATCAATTAGTGTAAAATAAGAAAGAATAACCGATTATTTGGACTTTGGTAATCAATTTGGATGATGCTTATAATTGTAAAACATCTAAATTAAACAATAATTGATTAATGAAACTTTATTAATTGATGCTTACTTTAATGATATTTTGGTTATTTAGGCCAATTTATGTTTTATAAGAGTAAATTGCAGTAATGAAGTGTTTGGAGAGAATTATGTTCAGGTGGAAATCTAAATTGTGAAAATCTGGCAGGTTGCTCTAAAAAATGGTTGCAGCAACCTAGAGGTAGTATTATAAACAATTGAGTAAGGACATCATAGAGGGTCCATTGACATCTACAAATGAGGAAGGAAACATCCTCCATGAAGGTGATGTTAAAAAGTAATATTTCAAGTCTCTTATGATAAGAAAATAGGTCTATTAATAAAAAAAAAAGATAAAAGTGGCCCAAAACAAGATAGAAACAGAGGTTCATAATGGTAACTTATAAAAGAACAACCTTAAATTTCCAAAAGTATATGGAGAATATGACCTAAACCTAATATTTCTGTGAACCCTAGTCACTACCTTTCCTTATTCTCGTAATTCATTTGATTCTCCTCTATTAAAGATCATTGAAACTTATTCTTGGAAAGGAAGCAACTATAGCTAAAGGACTATGAGACATATTAAGCTTATTCTTGGAAAGGAAGCAACTGTAGTTAAAGGACTATGAGACATATTATGCACCATACATACAAATTAACGATAAAGGATATATATAAATTAAACCTAAAGGAAACATACTCATTAAGTATAAAATAGTTGCAAGCATGGCTATTAAATAATTAACATGAAGCATACATACTAAACACAAAACAACTAGAAATTTAACATATAATACTTACAAGCATACATATTAAGTATCAACGTATATAGTTAAGCATATAATACACTGATGTTGCTCTATTACTCTTTATTGTCTTCCTTGATTGCTGTCCTCTCCTTGCTCCATCTTCTAATGCTAGAACCACACTAATTCTTGATGTAGTTAAATATCACTAGAAGTGGGTTGAATAAGAATTTTGCTGTTAAAAAATTTCTCTCGTGTTTTGAAAAGCTAGGAATTTAAACCTTTGAATTTAAGCTGGATAAAAAAGAGAGAATAGCTAGTGACACACACAACTTTTATACTAGTTCACCCAATGAAGGCTACGTCCAGTCCTCACACACTTGTGAGATTTTACTAATAATCAAACCGATTAACCTCTCAAAGAGGTTGATTATACTTTGTGTATTCTTTAGCCTCACCAAGCTTACAATCTTATTTCTTACAAGTTCCAACTATTTCCAAGTGTAACTCAAGTGGAAATTACAAAGTGATATGTGTATGATTGTTTCTCTTTACTTAAACACTTTCTTAAAAGATATTTCAAAGATTTAGTGTAGGATTATAGAAAGTATAAAGAGAGGATGAATATTGCTCTTGATAGCTTTGAGATACTTGATCTTTTAATGCAATGTTGTTGCGTGTTTGATGATGAAGAGCATATTGCCTTTTATAGAGACTTTGAGATGACCTTTCCAAGTGGCAAAAGCTTTATAACCGTTGGAGTCTTTAATAAAAAATTCCAAGGTCTTTCTTCATATTTATGAAATTTCCATCCAGTTGTCCTTGGACTGGTTCAGTCCATCCCCTTGCACGAGGTTCATAATTCCTAGGAACTTGGACATGTGTTGTCCTTTTCTTTTTCCTTTCTTTAAGTCATGTAAGAGCTACATATTTGTCTTGTTAGCTACTGCCTTTTTGTAGGTGAATGTTGGGTCGTTTTCAACATGTGAGAGATATATATTGGATAACTTTCAATGATGTTGAGTTACTTTCAAAGATGTTGACCATAGATCCATCCTAGTATAATTCGTCCTCGTACCTATTCTTTTGCCTTCTGACTTCTTTATTTCAAATGCTTTATTTATTCATTCTTTAATATTGTTGTCTTCTTTTGATGAATAAAAACATTTGTTTCGGTGAGGATGAGTATTTTGCAGTTTTGAAGTATCATCCTCTTGCGAGGTCATCCTCATGAATTCCAATCCTCCATATTTGAATAATATTTTTCTCCTTTTTGTCTTAATGATTAATAATCTGTTTTCTTATATGAATTTACTCAAAAACATTAACTAGTCATTAACCACAATTATAATCTTTTTAATAATTTTGTTATCATTAAAATTATTTGAGAGAAATTTTGTCTCAACAATTCTCCCAATACTAAAAAGAGAAAAGTTAGAAAGTACACAAATAACTTAACCAAACATAAAAAAAGAGCTAGAAATATCAACTAACAAACATGTTAAAAATAATAATAAAACTAAAATTAAACACAAACACTCAAAATTAAAACTAAACCTAAAACTAATAACCAACCAGAATAAAAACCAAACAATGAAAATCATAGCAATAAAAAAAAAACTAATAAAAAAACACAAACA
>JBBPBS010001102.1:13201582-13215961 GCA_037974835.1 Cicer judaicum | reverse complement strand
AAAATCAAACCACTAATATAGACAAAAAAAAAAAAAATCCTTAATAATAAAAAGGTATTGAAAAGAAGATAGATAGACTAATTTTTCAAAATAATGTATTCCTCTGTTAAATTATGTTTGCAGTCCGTCAATTTGGTAGATTCAGTAGGTGAAAGAAAGAAAAAACAAACATGTTAGAATTTTGAACAAATTCAAATATCAAAACCCTAATAAAGATGAAAAAGTCCTTAATACTATAATAGAAAAAGCTATAAGATGAAATATTTAATCACAAACTTAACCTAAATTTAAAATCAAAATAGAGTAAAAGTAGAAAATAAAAATTTAAAGAACCAACCTTTTAACAATGTTTTTCTCTTTCAAGCTAAGTTGTTCGATTTAGAATAAAAAGAAAAAACACAAAACATTTAGAAAACGAAAATGCTATAATCAAAATAAATTGTTAGAGAAAGGAGAAGACCGAAAAGGAGAAATATGTAATCACAAACTTAACATAAAATTAAAATTAAAACAAAGTAAAATCAAAAAATAGAAATTTAAAGAACAAACATTTGCATAGTATTTTCTTTGTTAGTCTCAAATCCTTCAAGTTAAGGCTGTCTAGTTCAGAATAAAAAGTAAAAACAAAAAAAAATTAGAAAATGCAAATCCTAAAATAGAAAATAAAAAATTTTGATAGAGAAAGGGGAATAATGAGATTCAAGGGAAGCTGAGAGTTTGACAAAGATGACAATGACAAAGTCGTAAACTCTAAGAACAAGAGATGTGAGACATTGAGAACAAGAGAAGCAAACTTGCGAGAGTGAGAGAGAGGATCAACGATGGCTGCGACTTAGAAGAGAGGAACTAGGGTTCATCTAGAAAAACATTATTTTATACTTAGAGTTTCTTAAGTAGATTGAACTGGACTGTTAATAGACTTCTTGACTCAGTCAGATGAGTACCAATTGTTGTTATTTACAAATTTGAACCCGTTCGTCTACACTCATATATATACCTGATCTTCCAATTTGATGACCCAATTTGACCCGTTCGTTTCCCCTTTTCTATTTGTGGATCAGTCGGATACAGTCGGTTGAATTAGACTTGTCTAACCCTAACTACTACTAATACCAATAACACCAATAACAGTGTATATATAATAGTGTATATATTAATGTATTCTTTGTATAGAAGCACATAATTACCTTGAATTCAATTATTAAATAAGTAAAGCATCTACAGGACTTTATGCTTTTAAAATAGATAAAATATGTGAGTTATATGACATACAAATTATACATCTTTACCTTGATCAATGATGGACTATGATCTATACAATAATTTTTCTTTAATATATAGTGGTGGCAATAAGTTATTTTAAAATAAAGTAGTATTTTATTGAAAGCAATTTTTTATCTTAAATAAAAAAAATATTTGATGCTATATATGTGAAAAAATCTAATATTTTTTTAAAAAAATTCAAAATGTTTTTTGCATTGATCTTCAATTTTTCATAAATAAAAAAAAATTATATTTTATCCATTTTTAGTCTCCACGACTCCACCTTTTATTAAAACACATAATTTGTCCCTAAAAAAGAACTAAAACACCAAGTTTTTGTAAGATGTGTAGGATTTAATAAGAGATAAATTTAATTTAAGCATTCCTTCAATTATATGGCCCCTAAAATTGCTGAGTGACAAGTCTATGTGGAATTATTATGAATATTTTTTTAAATAAAAAACCAAAACAAAACCCATTTAATTGTAGTGTTGTTCAAACCTCGAAAAATACATTAATATTCATCCTCTTCTTATTCATCCTCTTCATCTTTCATCGTCACTAAATTAAAATTACTAATAATAATCCTACGTGAACTCGCCAATCAATATTTTATTGACACGTCAATTTTTTTAAAGAATAATTTTATAAATATTTAAAACAATAAATGACTCAAATGAAAAAATAAAAATGAAAAAATAAAGTAACAATAATAATAATAATAATAATAATAAAAAAAAAAAAAAGTAAGACTGAGGTAAGCCATGATCACCAAATTTCTTGGATTAGGATAATTTAAAGTGAATAATTAACTTTAGAAAATAAAGAGAATGACATCAACTGTTAATAAGCAAATCAATTGTATCAACGATTAATTTAATCATTATACCATCTTCTCACCTTTGATAAGCTAAATTCAAATTTCTTAGCAATTCGAAGATTTATATTGAAAGTCAATGATAGAACAAGCAATTACATTTCAATGGGAAAGCACCAACTTGATAGACTCGTTTACTACCAAGTAGACTATGAAAACTATGGAAAACTAAGGTTCTAAGCTAAGAAGGAGAGACCAAGAAAATACTATCTAGAAAATTAGAAACATAATTTCTTCATTCCTGTGGTTCATTTTAAATGTCTAATAGTGGATTACGAAATAAAGACCTAATACCAAAAAAATCCAACTAAATACTAATTAATGTAAAAGCTCAACTGATATAAATTCTACATCTAGCTTAATTATCTAAATCACCTATTAATTGCATGCTCTATCAGTCAAATGCAATGAAAATGTCATTAAAAAAATTAATTTTGAAGTGGAAAGGAGGAACTTGTTTCCCATCCAAGTGCTATTTTCTCCTTCAGCATACCTGAACCACAAAATAGTCTACCAATAACATAAGTCAATTCTTCAAAATAAAAAATAAAAAATAAAAAAGAACATATATCAAAAAGATCAATCTAAATAAATTCCATGTAACCCCAAAAGAAAGTGAAGATAAAAAGGAAAAGAAAATGAGGACTTCTATACATGAAATTTTATCAACCCTTTGAATTTTCATACCAAAACTTAAATAAACTACCATGAAACGAAAGGAAAAAATGAAGTAAAGGACAAGAAACATGAAAACTTACAACAACAACAATCCTGTTTTAGGCATCAAATCTAACAAGAGATACATTTTAGATGAAAACTAACATGTTTTGATGATAATATGTCAAGCAACACAGACATAGACACGAACGACACAGGCACAGACACATGGAAACCGAAACGAACCGTCTAAAATGCGTCACTTGAGTTTGGTGTACGATACATGTCAACCATGGGACACACCTAAAACAAGCGGTGGTCATGCGTCATAATATATGATTGCCAGATAAATTCGTGCTAATTAATTTAATCACATATAAGACAATGAGAAATAACTCAAGTGAAACTATATTACAACATAGAAGATGTATGAAAGAATGCATAAAATTGATCTGTTTAATAAGTAACAACTTATGGTTCAAAAATTATATGAGAACCAAAAAGACAAGATTCCATTCTGTAAGAGAATCAAAGTTAATTCTAAATTATAAAATTCTGAGTATAGCATATAGATCTACCTCATATGTATAAACGCACCAAACATATGAAATTTCTCCATCTCTATCTGTATAGCATATAGAATGAACAACTTGATTCTTCATCCATCCCTATCTATATACACTCTTATCTATTGAGAGAAACAACATTGCATGCTATTGACCAAATTCATTACATCTAACCTATTAAAATCTATACTATACATTGTCAAACATGACTATGAACATGTAGCCAAACCATCTTGTGGTAGCAGCAACTGCTGTTCTTGATCCAATGTATGCTTAACTGCCTGATAAAACTCTAACCATGAAGAAGAATTGGAATCCAAAGGACCCCATAAAAATGTTGGATTTGGACTTGCAGGACAGGCAGTAACCAAATCCAAAACCGAAACCGGTTTGATCATCTTCTGTGGAAAATTGAATGCCAAATTATCAACTTTGTGTTCATAAATTTTCCCATTTCTATCCAATTTATACCGGGAAGTACCCTGAAATTCCCCTTTAGCCTCCCATGGAACCCTAGGCACACCCCTCAAATTCCACCTTATCAATATCACATTCTCTGAAGGCTGCCATATCCTATATACATCCAAACCAATCTCACGAAACAAAATTCTACCATGAAACCTCAATGCCCAAAAGATCAATTTGTACTTTTCAATACCACTAAATGTGTTCAAAGGGTCCATAAATGTTACATCATCCCTGAAAATTACCAAAACACAACATTAAAAATCCAATTTTTCTTTTATTTCCACAAAAAAAAAAACCTAATTTATTTGAACTTAATTCCAATAAAAATCATAAATTCACATCCAAATGAAGAAATTTTACATACCGAGATGAGAAAATTACCTATAAATGTCATAATTAAGATCTTTGATGAAGATCAAGGGCATATCCTCACGAAGGGTCCTGACAGCAAGACCAAGATTAAGATAAAATTCATCCTTTTGATGTTGATTCTGTTTGTCTTGAGTAGATAGTGGTGTATTCACCTGAGCAACCTGTGCAGTGGAACTCTCTCTTTGGAGTGAAGTGAACAATAAAGAGAATTGAGAAATGGGTTTTGGTGATGAAAACGTTTGGTGAAAGGGTTTGTGTTTGATTGTTGATTTGGATATAGGTAACAGAGAAAGATTGAGATTACATAGAAGAAAAGCCATTGATTTTTCAATGCGCAATGTAATGGGTTTTTCAAAGATATTGGAGAGAGGAGAAAGAGAGAAGAATGTGTTGTAGCAAAATTTGAGGTTGTTGTTTTACCATTTTGAGTGGTATTAAATGTAGCCATGAAATCCAATTAATATTTTTTTCTTCTACTAAATGAATAAAAATATTTTTTTTTATTGACCGAATGAATAAAGATATTTTTTTTTATTGACTGAATGAATAAAAATATATTACTTGGCTTCTTTGCAATTTTTCTCCTTCTCACATGGGTACGTAAGTGGAATGTTTTATTTATTTCGTCACACATGTCTTTGATTTATCCTAATATAAAATTAAATAGATTTAACACAAAATAGTAATTAATATTTTATATTTTAACCAATGCTTAAATGTTTATCAAACATTAAATGAGAATACTTGAAAGTAATCAATAATAACTTTTTTTCTTTCTGTAAAACACAAATGACGTCAATAAAAATTGACTAAAAAATATTAGTTTTTTTAGAAAGCGGTTACAATATATGAAAAATTACTTTACATCTCCAATACATAATCATTACATTCGAAATAATATTCTATTAATTAATCAATTGTTTTGTACATACTGTTTATTTATATGTTATACTTTAATTTATATTTATATTGTTTTTATTTGTCATACAATACACATGTAGTTAATATTAATAATAGGAGACAATTTTTTTTGTTAGGACTATTAACAAACTGCTGCTTGCCCCACATTATCGATTAATACAAAGTTAAGTGAAGATAACATAAGTATCAAGATCCATAAATGTTGCTACTGTAGTCTATTCCTTCTAAACATGACTATTTTAATGCTGTTGGAGGATAGGTCTGACTTTAAAAAATTAGATCTTTAATAAAAAAAATCAATTTTAATAATTATAAATTATTTTAAGATATTATATTTTTACTAAATAAAATATTAAAAGTACTTTATTTAAATTTATTAAAATAAATAAATTATAAATAATATTAAAATATAATTTTTAAGTTAAAATTAATCTTTTAACGAAAATGAGGGAGAAAGAAAATGGGTAAAAGAAAAACATATTAAAAGAAATTGATGTTGTTTTATTTATAGTAATTTTGAGGCTTGTGCAATAGTCAATCTTACATATGGTGATTTAAGTCCTTGCTTTTAAACTATTACTATTATTACAGAAAAGGCAATAACAATTTTGATGTATGTAAACCTTTTTATATAGACAACTAATAAACCATCATTTGTTGTATGAAATTTTAAGGTATATATTATGAATAAAATAATTGTGATTATCTGATAGTATGAACAAAGACACAATAGGAATGCATATAAATTAGAAAAAAAGATAATATAATGAGTCTTTTTATATCAATTTGAATTCTCTCATATTTGAATCAAACATGACAAATTGTGTTCATCATCTTACTATTAAAATATATTAAAATTTACAATTTAAAAAATTATAAATAGAACTCAATATATCTTAAAAGTGAGATGAAAAACATAAACACTCATGTTTAATTTAAATATGAAAAGATCAAAATCTTTTCAATATTGTCTCATTTACATTATATGATACTAATGGCTCACTAACATAAGAAAGGAATAATTTGTCTCATATGTATAATTTAAAAAAAATAAAGATAATCAGTGTTATGTGATATCAATACTATTTATTACTTACACCATCTTGTGTTCAGGCCTGTGAGTAAATTCAAAATCAATGTGCACAAAAGCTCTTTCAACTTCAGGAAGTTGCTCAAGCTTCTCTTGAAGTGTCTCACCAATATTGTGTGCTTGATTTAAAGGCATGTCTTTTGGCAACACAATGTCTACTTCAACAAAGTAATCAGCACCAAATGTATATGCTCTCACAGTATCTATGTGCTTAACTTCTTCATGGTGATTCCATATTAGATATGTCAACTTTGCTAGAAAATCAGGTGGTGCTGTCCTTCCAATAAGAGACGATACATTCTCAATCACTGTCTTCACCCATGTATTTATCGTGTACAATGCTATCTACGTTGGACATTCAGAAATATCAGTCATTTAGATTAACCATGAAATTTGCTTTCACATTTATCGTTAGTCTCTGCTATTATATAATGATGATACAAAACAATATGCTCTTATAGAAAAAATTTGATAAAATGTTAAGACTAATGAAACATTTATGATAATAATTAGAGACTAGTTTAGGGAGAAAGTAGGAGCGAGTATACGTCTAGAGACAAATGTTAGGATTAATGAAACAAATATGATAATTATGAAGTTAACTTTCCTTGAGTCGCTACCAAATAAAGATTAAACCACTAATTTTTTCTCTGAACTTACACCCCCTCTTCTACTTCGTCCTCAAGTAAATAAAAATAATAACAAGTCACTAACGTTTTGTGACATTTGTTCCATTAATCTCTGCTTTAATATATTGATAACAAATTATTAAAGTTTTGTAGGAAAAATTTGACAAAAAGGTAAGGTACTTACGAGATAAAGTAGTTAAAGATTACTATTTTACTTAAGGGATAAAGTAGGAGAGAGTATATGTCTAAAGATGAAATCGATGGTTTATTCTAACAAAAAAGTCAATGATTCAATCCAACATATCCAAAGAATTTATTGTTCTAGAAACCAAGAAATTGAAATCTAGGACACTAGAAGAATTATGTGCAAGTCAAGGAAAACATGTAAAACACTAGTGAAATATGCAAAACTAAACAGAGTTAATAACTGTAAAATCCATTTATCTAGTGGTAGTAATGAACTCACAATAATAGCACCCATTGGATCAATCCACCAATGGAACTTGACAGCTAACACAGCTGCAGCTAATCCAACTGAATTAGTAATAACATCGAAACAATGATCTTGTGCATAGGCTTTGACAATTTCGTTTGTAAACCTTCGACAATAGATCGTTAAAATGAACTTGACAACGGTTACAAATACCATGATCGCGATCATCCATTTCAACTCTCTTTGATCCATTTCAGGCTTAGTCTTAACACAGAATGATACAAGCATTAAAATAATAGGTTTACTAACATCAATTGTGTAAAGTTATTCATAGTGAAAGAAGCAATAATCTCAAAATTATTACCTTTGATATAAGTTGCCGGGCAGACTCAATCAAAACCTGCAATCCTAAGGTTGCCATCACTGATGCAAAAACAATGATACCCTGCATAACAAGTCTTAGTCAATATACATATGCACTGATACCATAATGTAACACTGGTCTTTATGGGACACTATAAGATACTTGGCATTTCTTTAATAATATAAAAGATACTTTAATAGATATGACTTAAAATGTCGAAATAAATTTTTTTGGACTACAATTTAAGTATTCTTTATATTATTACAGAACCGCAAAACGTTGTAAGCATGCCTCGTAAAGACTAAAAGATAATTCTTACATAAAAATTAAGAAGACTCAAATAAGACCTAAATGTGATCCGACAACTCTAATACTACAGTGTATCATTTTAAAGAAAATATCAAAAGACAGTCATTTTCATTTTCAAGACAGCAGAAAAATTGAACTTACCACTGGCTGCATTCGTTTCTTTCCAATAGGATAGTGATAATGGTTTGGTGTTTTCATTGCATTAGCAGTGAACCACAATATGAAGCCTGACAAGAGATCCAAGAGAGAATCCAGTGTGGAAGCTATCACTGCTAATGATCTGCTCTCAATTGAAGCGTATAATTTTGCTGTAAAAAGTACCAAGTTAACTGCATTTGACACATTCACCGCTACTCTCTCACTCTTTTCTAGTTGCTTCTCTTCATCCTGAGAATCAAATCAATCATAGTGCTTCCTTATCACTTATTTTACTCATAATATTAAATAACATCTGTTTGAGATTATCAAGTTCACATGCATGCTGTATTATGTGGTTTACTGGATTTTTAACCTGTCAGTTACATTTATTAACCATATGATATGATAATGCTAAATTGATATCCAAAACTGCAATTATGGCCGTAATATTTTAGCGGTCTCCACAACAGCATCACAATTGGACTTACCAACTTGCTTGTATTTTGCTGTGATATCAAAGTTCATAGTGTAACTGCAACTGCAATTTAGAATCGTATGGTGATAAATTAACAACGTACCTTAGTAAGAGTTCCTGGGAAAAGTCCCGTTTGAGTCATAGTATCCATGTCATTATATCCTTCAAGGAGCCTTTCCTGTTTCTTGTAGTATTCTGCAACCTTGCGTTGCTTTTCTGAAATCAAACACAACCACAAGAAGAAAATCACTTCACAAAACAAGGTTGAATTAAGCAACAAAAAAAAATGGGTTACAAATTTTTCAATTGTTCTTCCCTTATCTCAGGTTAATAACAAGTGATGTTAAAATTTTTAAATCACTGTTAGTGATACTATAGTCCCAAATTTGATTAATAACAATAGATAGTCCCAAATTTGTTAAATCAACAACATTTTGCATGTATATATTTACTTGAAGAAAAGTTACATTCGAGACTATTTTCAAAGGGAACATACCCTAGATTTGTAAATCAATACATCATACTTAATTTTAGGAAAAAGCACTCGTTCTCATATTCCAATAATTAAACTTCAAAAGTTGGTTAAGCTTTGAGCATTTAATTCCTGTATATGCTTTAACATAAAATGACATTAGTATGTCAGAAGTTTTGTTTACATACATGATGATATTTTTAACACAACATAATTTATGAATCACATTTACAATCACATGCACCTTTTGTATTTTAGTTATTATTGAATTAAAAAGAAATCCATACCCAATAGCGTGATATATTCTCTTACTCACACAACTTCTTTTACAATACAAAAAAAGAAAAGAAACAAAGAAAAAATGTCTTTTTACACCTAAAGATTCTCACAAAAGCAGAAAAAAGTCAAAAACCACATAATATTTCAAACAAAACGAAACCGACCCAAAACTAAAAAAGATACCGTTTTAGTACGTAATGTTGTAACAGAACACATAAGCTGATGATTCCTAAGAAAGTTACAGTTACACACAAGCAGCATACACGATACTAACACATAAACATTAATAGTAATTTATTTTTAAAAAAAAAAATAATAAGTAAATTATCATTTTAATCCTTTAAAAATAAACGCTATTATTTTGATCCCTACCTCAATAAGAAACTAAATTTAGTCTTCTAATCAATAAAATATCAATGAATTAATTTAAATATTTTTTGTTAAGTCAGAACTAAAAAACCATGATTTACCCAAAAATAACTGAACAAAAACATATGACATTCAAAGACGAGACATTTTTAAATTTGAAGTATTACGACTACCTACACTTTTTCTATAAGCAAATACTATTTCTGGGTACAAATAATTAAAATGAAAAAGTTGGACAAACAACATAAAACTCGTAATTGATTCAACAAAAACAGAGAGTGTGTTAATATTTGCAATGTTGACAACACAAGAAGACTATACAATGTTGTTCAATAGAAGAGAAAGAAAGAAATGGTTAATTAGTAATAGTATATAGTTACTTGGTTTGCGAACAAGGCCACTGAAAGTGAAGGAACGTGGACGGTGATGATCATGATCATGATGATGGTGATGACGTGGCAATTTAAAGTCCTTCACGTTCAGTCTCCAGGACAATGAGTGTTCACCTCTAATACTTTCTGCGGAGTCTCCGCTGCCACTCTCCGACATATTTACAGGTAATATAAAGTAAACCTACCTTTGGTTCTTGTGATTTTTTATATGTAAAGGAAGTAATGGTCTTATTAAAATTGAACCACCCGGTCTTATTACCTGGTTCGCTCAAATTTTTAACATAACCGTTTTTTTCCCCACAAATTGCTTATATTTATTGTATTTTCAAATATAAATAAATGTCAAATATTTGATAATGATTAGCGTTAGAGTTAAGATTCTAAGCTTTCAAGCTTATTACTTAAAATGCAAGAATAATAAAAAAATTAGAATAAGATATATGTTGTAGGACTTATTTGTTGAATGAATAGTGCACTATTTATACGCAATTTATTTCTAGTTATTTTAAGTATTCTCTAATTACCGAATTAATTAATTAAGAGATTAATTAGTTAGTTATCATGTATACTTAATATTTTAACTTGAATTACACAAATTTTCAATATCAAGTTCTTGGTTTCTAATGGTTTCTAACAAAGTTTTGATAACTATTTTCTTTATTACATAAAATCAAAGAAAATGAAATACACTTTTTTTTTACGAAAGTTTGTATAGTATGTTGAATACAAATAGTAATGTCAATAAAAACATAGAAACTAACCAGAAATGTGGCCGAGTAAAAGTGTCAGCTACTTTGCGACTTGACTTCAAATAAACTTAACACGAGAGTTTGTACAATAATTGAAAAATTAAATTATGCAATCTTCAAGAATGTGCTCAATTTAGAAGCATGTGGAAAAAGTCGACAATAGTTTAAAATGTAGTTTGAAATCAAACATGTTCTATTATAAACTAGAATTTTATTGGCTAGAATTGATGAGCTTTGAAGCTCTTACAATGTTGGAAATATGAAAATGCAGAAAAAGAACTAGACCAGAGTTCTAAGAACTCTTAAACCAGAGCATAATTGCTCCTAACCAAAGAAAGAATTCCCCTAATTGTTTCTTAGAATATTTTTGGTATGTCTTTCATGGTACCTTCCAAATGAAGGGGAAAAGGAAACCAATTTCAAGCTCTGCCTTCCTCTGCTATTCTGAACAGCACTGCAGAGTTGCATCTTACTGCAACGTCTTCCTTCCCTTCCTTCAATTCGATAGCTAGGACTTCACTAACATCGTCTGTCCCTTCATCATCTCCCAGAATTACCAAACGCAACTGTTTTTCAGCACACTGATGAAGAGGATGGAACCTTTCCCCCACATCAAAAACAGAGGCCTCGCGCCTTATAATCCATTAATTTAGAATATAGAAGATGTTTAGTTCCCCGATTGCGATTTTCGTGGTTCCCCCGTCGCTCCTCATTGCCATTTGTTAGTGTTTGGTACTGATTAAAGTTGCCTCCTTGCATGCTTAATTCTGGGTTAGGATTTGACCCAATTAGAGTATTTTTGGATTGGGGTTCCCCTAGGACTTGCATTTCCCTTGTTTGGGCCTGGAAATAAAACCCAGCCCAGACCCATTTCTATTAGTAAGCCTATTACTTCATTCTCTTCCCCTTTCCAGTTTCGTGAACAACCTCCACCTCCACTTCCTTTGTACTTCAACACGCCCCGTAACTCTGTTTCAACATCACGAGCCAATTTCATCGCCTCCACACGTGTCTTAGGGTTGAAGGTCCTTACAAGCAAACGTACCTCTAGTTGGAGGCCACCCAAAAAATACCCAAGGTATTGTTCTTTGGGGAGATGCTTAATCTGGGAAGAGAAATATTTGAAATCTAAAATGTACTCTTCCACATCTCCAGTTTGTTGAAGATCTTTCAATTCTTCGAATGGATTATCGCTCTTTCTTCCTCCACATCTCTCAATCAACGTTTCCTTCAACTTCAACCATGTGAGATCATCCTCTGTTTCACATAGAAGATTAAACTAATGAATGGTTGCTCCCTCCATGCTAATTTTCGCTAAACGAACCTTCACTTTTTCAGATATTCCCTGTACCTCAAAATATGTCTCTGCTCGCGTGATCCACCTCACTGGATCGTCACCATCAAATAATGATAGCTCCACCTTCTTCACTGTCATCTTGTATTCCATAATTGACATATTGGTCTCGGTTATCTGCGACATCCCAGGTGTAGGCTGATTCAACAGTTTTGCAAACTCTGTCAAAATGGCATGACAAAATTCATCCAAGGTTTGACACATTGAACCTTCCATCTTAGCCATTCTTATCTCCAAAGCCTCAACCTTGTCAGACATTTTCGGTGGCATTCGGTTTTGCTAGCTTCTATCTCTATCCGGCAGGTCGAACAAATGATAGAAATCAAAATTTTATTGGCTAGAATTGATGGGCTCTGAAGCTCTTACAATGCTGGAAATATGAAAATGCAGAAAAAGAACCAAACCAGGTTCTAAGAACTC
The DNA here is from genome assembly GCA_037974835.1 of Cicer judaicum. Lineage (NCBI taxonomy): Eukaryota > Viridiplantae > Streptophyta > Magnoliopsida > Fabales > Fabaceae > Cicer > Cicer judaicum. Next base: position 13,203,364 of record JBBPBS010001102.1, on the reverse strand, counting down.
CTAAACCAGAGTAGGGTTGCTCCTAACCAGAGAAAGAATTCCCCTAATTATTTCTTAGAATATATTATGAATATATTTCCCTCTTCCTATTCCCTCATTCTTATAACATAAAATAAATGACATTATTAATTAGTTTTTATTTCTTTCATTCATTCTTCTTGAAGTTGAATGTCTTTCCCACTTCTCCTCTTTAATGGAATATCAGTAGAATAAGAGACATTATTACTAGCTTTTATTCCCTCCATCAATCATTCTAGAAACTGAATGTGTGTGAAGTGTTTGGCTTGGTTGAGTGAGCCCCACTCTTTGGGTCTCATTCCTCTTACTCTTACTTGGGAGTGTTCTAGCATGTTCCAATTGAAGCTCTTAACCCATTCTAGTGCAAGAAAGAGACTGTAAGCTTCTCTTATATCAATATACCCAATTGGAGACATCCACTCCATTTTGGCGAGCACATATTGACGTTCCTCATCCCAGATGCAAATACTAATACTAACTCTGTTGAGTTGTGACGAGAAAGAAGCATCAACATTGCACTTATATCGCCCCGCAGCCAGTTTCTTTCCACTGAACAATGCGTTGCATGTAACGTCAAACTCAGCATTATTCAATAGCTTATTGTTCCTAGATTTCCATATGCTCCAAACGATCGCGGCAAAGAGAGCAACTAAATTTCATTTTTTTTACTATAATTAGTAAGTGACTATCTTTAATTAGACCATTTGTTGATATGTCCATGTAAACACCCCCGAGAAGAGAGGGTATACAAACAAAGGTATTATTTATTTTTCATAAAATCCATGATTTTTTTAATTAAAGTTATTATTATAATCAATCGTGATTTAGTTTAGTGAAACAAGTTAATTTCTTAAAACGTGACTAACAATAGTTCTAATTTTGACTAATAGAAATGTCATTAAATAAGATTACATTTGGTGGAAGAAATTTTAGAAAAAAAATGTTATTATAGAAGTTGATTTAAAGTTAATATCTTTCAACTATTAAAGTAAAATTAGTTGTCTCGCAAGTATATATGACAATTACAAATACATTTAATACGTTGAAAGCTGTATACTTCTCTCACGTTTAAATTGTGTGAATTTTGTTGATACCCTTTTAAAAAACAGTAAAATTACTTTTCAAGTGTAATATAATATAATTGTTAAACTTTTTTAAAATTTTGGACTCACCATAAAAATGTTTTTGAAATGTTATGCCTCATGATTTTATCTCCATAATCAAACTAGTAATACATTCGGGCGAATGACGGTTCAACTTCTTAGTTTGATACGTTTATAGTTAATAAATAACAAAATGATTCGTTAAATTGAAATAAAAATAGGATATACAGTTGTTATCGTTAATAATTAATTTTTTATTAAAGGATATACAGTTGTTATAAGTTGATTGATTTGGTTAATTATTTAAGTAAATTTTATTTAATATATTATAATTGTTCTCATTTTCATATAAATAAATTTAAAAAACTGATGTATGAAAATATATAGTTGTTATATTGTAATTGTTTTTATCTTTATGGCGATGATATTAAGAAACATCAATTTTAACTAATTTTGTAATGATAAATATTTTTCCTGCGTGTTTAGTACTTAATTGATTAGAGAAAAATATTTATTTTATATATAAATTGTACGTGTTAATGATTTCTTTAGCGTCTCATTTTTAGAAAAATAATGTGAAAAAATTTATGTGTGTTGAAAGTGTGAAAAAAATTAATTATTGTATTATAATTATTTTTAATTTTATGGCAATGATATTAAA
>JBBPBS010001102.1:13153978-13201572 GCA_037974835.1 Cicer judaicum | reverse complement strand
CATATAAATTGAACGTTTCAATGATGTCTTTAATATTCATTTTCAGAAAAAACAACGTGAAAAAACTATAACTAATATATTATAATTATTCTTGTTTTTTTAATCAACAATATTAAAAAATACTAATTTTACTTGATTTTTTAGTAACAAACACATATCTCATATATAATTTTTATAATAAATAATTATTAATTATTTATTATCACATATCTCATATTTATTTTTATAATAAACACATATCTCATATTGATTTTTAATTGTAGCAGCTTCTTTAGTAACATATTTTATAAAAACAGCGTGAAAATTTGAGATGTAAAAAGACAATGTATTACAATTATATTTATTTTTATGTTAACAATATTAAAAATTATTAATTTTAATTAAATTTTTAGTCACGTGGGCAGGAATGTTGGTTTTAAATGTTGGCCAAAATAATTGGAATAAGAAAGGAATGGATAGAAAGCAAAATCTATTAGAGTAAAGGCATTAATTAATAAATACCATTAGAATTATTATTCTTGAAAATTAAAATGTTTATAAAAATAAAATCCGATTTATATAGATCGTGTAGGTAAATTCATCTTTTATTTTTTACAAAAATTTAAAAATTTCATCAAAATTTTCAAATAAAATTCATAAAATTAATTATCATCTTCAATATAATGCAAAATTCATCAAATTCATAACTTAAATATTTAAATAAACTCATATTTTCATTCTCTATTGGATGAATTTGGAGATGAATATATGAGTTTATTTATATATTTGAGTTATAAATTTGATGAAATTTACATTATATTGAAGATGATAATTAATTTTGAGTTTTGTTTGAAAATTTTGATGAATTTTTGTAAGAAAAAAGGATAAGATTGTTGATATTTTAAAATTTAAAGGATCAAATTTTCACTTAAAATTAACATAAATGGTCAAATTAAAAAAAAAATAAATAACTAAAACGTTAATTGAAATTAAGTCTAAAACGCTAACTGAAATTAAATTATGCAGATACTATTTAGCCTTAATAATTATTTTCACTCTTGTATATATCTTTAAGTCTTTATGTTAATTACTTACTTTCCTATTACAATTAAGTTATAAATTTTTATTTTTAAATTCTACAACTTATTTTATTGGTTTAAATATGTGTTTCGTCCTTACAATTATAACATGGTTTCATTTTAAAAATAGTTATTTCGTCAAATTTCTATTACAAATACATTAACAATGTTAATATGTTTTAGATCCCACAAAGTGTTTATGAGAATGTGTAATAGAAGTACTCCTCCTCATTCAAAACAACAACAATTTGAAGTACCTTGCAATTGAGTTTTGTGTCTCACCTCAAAAGTTTCGTACCTCTCTCTCTTTAGAGTTTTGCATCTCTCCCCTCTCCTTTAAATCTCGTTTCCCTAAGAGTCCCCCCAATCTCTTCAAAATTGTACCTCTCTTAAAATTACATCTCCCTCTCTTTCTTCCCACAAATATTATCTCCTTGATAGGAATCATGGGTACAATGCAGGAATGGGTTGTAGATAGACCTGCGGGATTATAGCTCAAGTTTTGCTTGACCTACACGTTGAGATTTGAATTCACATAAGTTAGCAACTTCCTTCCCGTTTTTAATAAAAAATTATTTTGCAAATTAAAGTAGCTAAACTTATGTAATTTGATACCCCTGTAATTTCAATTTCCTAGAATTTGGAAACTCTCCACATCCAAAACACAAGGCAGCGGGTAAAGAAAATGCACTTAGAATACATAATGGCTAAAGAAAAAGGACGAACATTAGGGTGAGAAATAGAAACAACAAAAGAAAAAACTAGTTTTATTTGACTGCCCAATGAACTAGCAATATCCACTATGGATTGCCGATTACATTTTACAAAATTTACAATCGTCTTCTCACGTTTCTTTACCATTTAAGTCTGTAGTTGTACTATCACTTTGAACTAATTTCATTGCAACCATTGACATTGGTGTGATGAGTTGGTCTTCTAATAAAAGACTATTAGCATTAATCAAAGTTGGTCGTAATAGTTAACATCAGAATTGCAAGTAAAATATATAGGTGATAACCAACCTCATGGGAAACAACTAGAGCTGTTTCCTCCAACCTCCCATCAAAATATACAATGCTTGCTCCATCTAATGCAGATACCAAACTTGATTCTGAAAGATATCTTTGGAGGGTATCCAAAGTACTTCAAATTGTTGTTGTGTTGAAAGAGGAGGAGGATTTCTATTACACATTTTCACAAACACTTGGTGGTACCAAAAGTATATTTCCAGTGTTTTGTTTTTAAGAAATTTGACGGAATAACTATTGTAAAATGAAATTATATTAATAGGATGTAAACCAATATTCCCTCCTTTCTCTACATTTGAAATTCAAACATATTATCTCTTAATAATACCACAAATCATTCATTGTCATCTTATCCCCTTCCTTTTCTTCAATCTCATCTTGTTATTGGATTATATATGGATCAAAATTAGAGATGATTTTTCTTTCTATTTGCCAACAAAAATGGCAGCAATCAAATTGATTGCAGCCAATTTTTCCGATCTCATAAGGTTTATTTTTCTATTTTTATTGTTAAGTTTTTTTTTTCTTTCAATTTAGTTGTAGACTTGTAGTCAGTTTTAAAAGGAATTTATGATTTATTACTCTTACTTTTAGAAAAACAATATTACGATTAGTGGTTTTTTAACTAACTTTGTTTGCTTCACTCATAGATTTCGTGATTTTTCCTCTATTTTTTTAAGATTTCATGATTTAATTTAAAGTTGGGATTTTTTTTCTTCTGATTTTCGTGAACCAAAAATGAAGGTTTGGTTAATTCTTCTTTCTATGTGCCAAATATTGAAGCCTTTATATTTATAATTTCACTACCCACACCCCTATTTTTGCTCCTCACACCTCTCGATTTTTTTTATATAAAATGTCTTTACCTATTTATAATATATATAACTCTTATGTGAATTTGAATTCACGAACATCTGCATGAACTCAATTCACGTAACTTTATGTAAACTCAATTTATGTGTAATTACGTGAACTCAATTTACTTAATTGAGATCATTTATACGTTTACGTGAATTAAGTTTAAGTAGGTGTTCCCGTAGGTGAAAGTGAATTAAGTTTATTTAAGTTTAGGTCTCCCTAAAAAACAAAAAATTATTTAATAAAAATATCTTAATTTTTTATTTATTTAATAAAAATACCTCACATTCTAATATTCTTAAAACTAAAACCGATAAAAATTTATATAAATTTAACATGATCTCAACAAATATTAAAATCAATGGATATTATTATCACTTATAAAAGAAATATCGTACGATATTTATTATATTAATTTAATAAAAAATTTAACATATAAATGTAAACTTGAAAACATGAATCATACTATTTAAAATTACAAAAATATAAATGAGCAAAACTTTTGTTGAATCATAAAAGAGATATAAATAAATTTATGAAAACAATTAATAATTTCTCTTGATAATTGCTAATTGATACAATTTTGAGAGATTTATTGGTAAAAAAATATATTTGTGAAACTTAATCATATAAACTTTCTTAAAGATGAATCTTCGAGATATTTGTTTAAGTGGCTTTATCTTTGAGTCGGCTATGGTATTCAACGAAATTTAAGAATTCACATCCTACATGAACTCAATATACATACACATACGTAAACTCATTTAACGTACATCATATGAATTCATTTTACGTAAACATACATGAATTCAGTCCACTATATGTGATATCAGTTACGTAAATAAGATGTACAAAAATTCAATTAAAGTAAATATTCAAAAATTGAGTTTATAATAATATTATTAATAGATAAGGATATTTTAAGTATTTTATTTTTATAAAAAAATTGAGGAATCTAGATAGTAAAAATATGTGGGTAACAATATTGTTATTTTTATTGCAACATATTTTCCCTATTTGGTCAGGTTTCTCCTTTATTTACTCTTACTTTTTTCAACAACCATATATTTTCTGGAAAATTCAAATTTCAATTTGTCCTCAAATTCAATATCATTTTTGATACAGAACTCCATACCCTATATACATTAGTTGTCTTTATTGGATTGAAGTTTTCTACTTACCATTATCATCCCACTTAATTTTATCATTTTAATTGTATACTTTAAGTTTTAATATTTCGTTAAAATAGTAAAATTGTCATGTATCTTGAGATGGCGGGGTAGGGAATACCATATAGAAAACTCGTTGGATTATTCTTCAGTACATTCATTATTGTCCGGCCAAGGCCCATTACGAACGTAAGTTGGAAAATTTGTATGATAGTTTCGAATAGAAAAATACATAATCAAGGGTTTACTGATTATAAATAAGAAAAATAAATAATATATAATTCCAAATTAAAAATGACTTTTGCTTATAACAAGAAGAAATAACATGGAGCCGCGAGGTTTTGGGCCATAGATCAAATCGAAATAAATGATAAATTTTTTATTAAATAAATGATAAATATTAATTTTGAATATAATTTATACAGTAAATTATTATTTATGTACTATAATCTTTTATCGCGTGTTACTATATTATATTTTTTACATTTTTATAGAGAAGATATTCGAGATCCACTACAAAAATATAAATTTCTAATTGAACTTAATTATTGATTAGTGAAAGATAACTTTTGTAATTCTTTAATATTTTGATAAGGGTTTTAACTATAAAATTTCTAGTTGGACATAAAATTTAAATGATTTTCAAGTAAAATAAAATATATTAGAGAACTTAAAAATAAAATAAATTGAAATTTAATTAGGATGAAAAAGTTAGTAATTAATAAAAGGAACTAAAAATGTATATAAGAGTGAAATAAAATTAAACAAAAGAAGTCTTAATTTTTAATTTATGATTCTGATTGTGATCTTATATCACAATTTCACCATTCATTAAAAACCTGAGGAATAATAGAGTTATACAAAAAATTATCCTAATAAACAATATATGAAGTTATAAACATTTAGTAACATAGAAATAATAATATATTTTCAAACATGATTTACAGTCATGCGATATTTTTAAACATGATTTACACTCATGCGAGTGTGTTAAGCATGAAAAAAATCATCTCATTAATAATTATTAAAAATCTTGATCATAATATAATAAAACAGAATTTTTATTATTTTTATAGTAATTTTTACTATATGCTTAACTATATTTTATATATAAATTTATATATAAAATAAATTTGAAATTTTTAAGTTCGTGAACTAGTCAACTCAACTGTGAGTCATTTGAGAGACAAAGAACTCACAAGGTCCGATGTTCGAACCCGATACATGATATTCAACCTAACAATTTCGACAATTGTCAGTTGAACTAAGATTTTATGACATCTGTGATCCTTCTTTACTAAAGACATTCTTCAATATAATATCATAATTCTTTAAAATAACCTATAGTAGAAGAAATTCTTATAACTTAGAGCATATATACATACACATACATATAAGCAACTATAACAACCAACATCATTCATTTAATTCACATATATCACATCATGTTCACATAAATACCACATCATATCTAAGATCATCCATGAAATATTTTTGTGTGATTTCTAGTGTATCTAATTTCTTAAATGAAATAAAAGACATTAGTTAATTGAACCCAAACTAAAAAAGTCAAGAAAACATTTAAAATATAGTCCCAAGCTTAACAAAAATATGATTCGCTCAACAAATCTAAAATAGATTTCAGATTGGCGAATTCCCTAAACAAATTTACATGATACTTAATTATATTTTATGAATTTCAGCCCAATTCATTTCCATTCCAACTCTCCAAATTCTCTTTAATCATTATGTAAGTTGAGAAAAAGTCATACATGCAACACACATCAACACATTTTAACCATTATGTAAGTTAAGGAAAAGTCATATATGCAACACACATCAACACATATCCAAAGATCAACACTCAACTTTGATAAGGACTTTCAACAAATACGTTGCATGCAAAGACTTGAAAATTGATAGTTATGAACGGCAATAGAAAATTATTTAATCATTTTCAAATTCAAATTAAAATCCTAAACACATCATGGAGAGGTTTTAAGTTGGGTTCTATGTTACGCTAGGCTATTTCAAAAGGGAATAAAAACTTGATTCTGCTTTCCTCTCCAATGATGGAACCCTAACATTTTCTCCAAACCCTTTTCCTTCTTTCTAACCTTCTTCTATTTAAGAGTGGTGGAAAGTATAACAATTTAGTATATGGTTGTTATTTTGAGTGGGTGCTGTGAGAAAACAAACAAGCAATAGAGATGGGTTTGTCTGAATTTTTTGGCCGTGAGGGAGATGATGAAAGGTAGTTTTGTGGATTTTGTAGAGTAAGTTGGGTATAGTTGATAGAGAGTTAAAATTTGCATGTGCTCACATAGGTTGGAAGATGAGATTTGGTGAAAGAAGTAAAATGGTGGGTGTTGTGAAACAAATGAAAGTGTAATGGTGGAGTTTGTGTGTGTAGGTTGAAGGAGAAGAGGGGGAGAAGAGTTGGCACTTTACTATATTTCTCTTATCAAAATAGTAATTCCTCTATTGTCCTAATCCCATATGGGTCACTATTATGGTTGAGTTTGCAACGTTTGGTTGATTTCTTCCTAATACTAATCCAAAAAGAGTAAAGAGCCAAATCTAGAATTCCTTATAATCATATGATTTACGGGGAATTGGTAAGCTTCACATAAAAGGAAGGTTCGAAAATATGCCAAGATTTAAAACTTCAAAAACATCTAAAATGGAAAATGAAAAGAACTAGACAAGAACTAGGACCTTTTTGCAAACAATTCGAAATACCCACAACAAATGTTTAAAAAGACTGCGGAGGATCGTGTTCAAAACCTTTTAGAAAACCTCTCAGAAAATCTTTCTTTAGACCAAGCAAACATGATTTCTATAAAAAATCTAAACCCCAAAATACTTACAATCAAAGAAAACCTAACTTTTATAAGAAAAAGCCTTTGTAAAAGAAGTTCGAACCTCAAACTTCAAAACAATTAACTTGTTATAAGTGTGGCCAAACAAAACACATCTCGAGATATTGCAACAGAAATAAAAAACTCCATCAATTAAAAATTGATGAAGAAATAACTCCAAAAATAGAGGCAATACTTTTAGAAACCTCTGAAGAAGAAACATTCACAGATTTTGAAATAGGTTCATCAGAAAATGATAAACATTTACAGTTTGCTGATTAATCAAGCCAATGGTTTTATTTTGTAGGGGTGAAGATACCAAAACAGTCGTCTTCATTGTCATCTCTCAAGTTCATGGAATTTTCTGAAGCAGTTGCTGATGAAACATTTGAGGAGTTGGTCTTGCTTTTGAGAAGCTGGGCCATAATCTCAAAGTATTCTTCTTCAGTTTTAGCTGCTGCCAATTGTGTTTGAGCAAATGATTTTTGAGCTAAGAATTGAGTTTTTATTGTTTGAGGTTTTTGCAAGCCTTACTTTTGGAGCCATGTGGACACGACTTGCTTTTTGATATTTAGAGGGATGGAAAATTTTGTCCACCATCTAGTCTTGAATCTTCTAACAAAGATTGTTTGCGCCTATTTTTGATTTATTTCAAAATACTAGGTTGTAACCCATGGTAAGAAGAATCTTTTGGAGTCAAACATCAATGGGTGGAAAATGCGTTCTCTATCTGTAGGTTTGTAGTTGGTTTTGTATAGTTGGAAGCTTTCGTGGACTTCCAAATGAAGAATATCGGGGGTTGAACCATACAGTTTCCACCAATGGGAAAACAATTGAAGGATTTTTGAAGGGTTCATAGTGAGGTTAAAGAAAAATAGCCAAGTATGACTAAATTTTTTGTTTTGGATGAGGAAAGCATTATACCAGACTTGTTGGTAGTCCCAGTAGTTGAATGTTCTACAGTGATTTATTGTGGTTTTGAATTCTAGTGGGAATCGTTTTGGGGTTTGAAGGTTTGATCCCCATTCTAAAGGTGGGATTATTTTGTTTATTTTTGTGGTCGAATATGCGACTGATCCTTCTTTTGGGTTGTCTTGTATTGTTACATAACTCGTTAATTCAAGAATAGATTTTTAGTAATGCTGGGGTTTTGATAAATCCCAAGGTTCGAAAAACCAGCCCTCTGGAAAGATTTTTGAAATGACCAATTGAGGATTTTGTCATAAAAGCGGTCCTCTATTGTCCAAATGTTTTGAAATTTCATTTTAACAAAATACTCAGATTTCGGTTTAAACAAAGTAATCTGATATTCATTTTAAACAATTTTTTATGTTTCTCCGTGTTGTAGTTTTGAAATTATTTTACATAATGGTTCCTTTTGTGGTGGTTTTGAAATTAATTTACAAGATGATTCCTCCTGTGAGGGTTTTGAAATAAGTTTTTGAGAAAGGGTTTTTGAAGATTCTCCCTTTTCTTGCCCCGGTAAAGATGGCAATTCAAGTGAGAGATATTCAATCTCTTTTTGTAGTCTGTGGAGCTTTACAACTTTTTGAAGAAGAATGTCTTCTTCAATTGAATTTTTGATTTCCTAGAATCTGTCAGGTTCAAGTATTTGTTGGCTGGCAACCCATTTTTGGATTTGGTTTTGTTCTTCATTTTCTTCGACGACTTCCACCCAAGGTCGGATGGGTTTTGTCGAGGAAATAATTTTTGAGTTGTCTAGTGGTTGGTCCTTTTGGACCTCGATTCTTTTTGATTTTCTGGGCATCACTCAAGTCCTATTTTAAAGAAATTCTCTTGTTAGAAAATCCGAAATTGAGTTTTGATCTCTTTTAATAAATTCAATTTCAAAATAAAAATACTAAGGATTGCTTGCCATCTGGCAAAAATTTGTTTTAATGCAATGTTTTGAACATCTTTTTGTAAAACTTCCTTTGCAGATTTACATTCAATTCAAAGTAAAAATATTTGATTGAGTAAATCACTTTGAAATTTTATAATGCACATGACAATTGACATAATTTCTTTTTTGATTGTAGAGTAATTCTTTTGGCAATCATTCCAGTGTGCTGATGTAAATTGTACAATGCATTCTTTATTATTTGTTTTTTGTTTAAGAATACCCCTATACCCGACATCTAAAGCATTTGTTTCAACAATATTTTGGGCTAGTGGGTCAGCTAGATGCAAGCAAGGTATGTCTTTAACTTGTTTTTTGATTATTTGAACTATTTTTGTGTGTTTTTCAATCCATGTAACATGTTTTTTCTTTAATATGTTATGAAGAGGTTTTGCTATCCTATTAATTTTAGGACAAAAATCTAATACATAGTTCAAGGATCTTAAAAATCTTTGTAATTGTGTTTTGCCAAGAATTTTGTTAGGAATTTATCTACAAAAGATATGGATTTTTCAATAGGGGTAATAATTCCCCAAGAGATATAATGTCATCGGAAACGAATCTTTGTTTGAAAAAGAGAAACTTTGGATTTTGAAACAACCATTCCATTTTTCTTAGTGATCATTAAGAATGTTCTAAGATATTTGAAATGTTGCTCAATGGTTTCTGAGAATATTAAGACATCATCAATATAGACAATGCAAAATTTTGAGAATGGACTTAAAATTTCATTCATAATTCTTTGGAATTCCGAAGGAGCATTCTTTAATCCAAAGGGCATTACCATCCACTCATATTGGCCAAAAGGGACCGTAAAAGCTGTTTTATACCGATCTTTTGGATCAATCTGTATTTGTCAAAATCCTGATTTCATGTCGAATTTTGAAAATATAGATGAAGAATGTAATTTTTGTAAAAGATCTTTTTTATTTGGAATCGGGTAACGAATCCACTTTAAAGCTTTGTTTAAAGGTTTGTAGTTTATGACTAACCTAGGTATACCTCTTTCTATTTCAGAATTTTTATTTACATAGACGGTTGCACAACTCCACGGGGACTTAGATTTTGTTATTAGACCTTTTTGTTCTAGGTCTTGGATTTCTACTTTGCAATGTATTTCTAGTTCATAATTCATTTGGATAGGTCTAGCTTTTGTTGGGATTTGTTTATCAGAAAAGTCTTTTTCGTAAGGTTACCATATGTTGTTTTTTATCCCAAAAAGTATTTGATAATTCTGAAAAAATTTCATTTTCAATTCTTTTTTGAAGTTCTGAAATTTTTTATTTTATGAAACTATTTTGTAATTGTTATTTAGTTTTGAGAAAAGAAACATCTTGTTTTAGGAAATATAGATGTTTTTCTTTTCCTTGAATTAAACAATTTAATTCAATTTTGTAAACAGAACAAGGTTTTAAAATATTTAAATTTTTTGTTCTTCGTTTTTCAATAAAAGAGAAAACAACCTTGGCTTCTTTCGTTTTGCAAGAAATACTATCATAATTGACTGAGTAGGGAGTTATCATGTTAATGAAAGGATCCCCTAAAATGACACTATGAGTAATATTTTCTAATAAAACAAAAGGGATTTTGATTGAAACATTACCATTTTTAATGGAAGCTTCAGTTTTACTTTTTATAATCATGTTAGAGTTGTTAGCTGCAACAAGTTTTTCAATTGATTTTTGTAAAAATCTATTTGGTACAATGCTACTTTTCAAGCAATTTAAGTCTGCTCCAGTATCAAAAAGTGCAATTGTTTAAAATTTGAAATCTTTAGAAAAAACTTAATTAATTTTGATTAAATATTTTCTTGTTGTAATTGCTCTTAAACCAAACAAGAAATCTTCAGGGATTTCCTCTAAATTTTCAATTTTGTTTGAATATTCTTCATTTTCTCCTTCTTTTCCTTCCTGTTCTTGGTCAGAAGAGGTTTGATTTTGTGCTTGGGAAAGAAGATTTTGAAGAATGTTTGAATCAATTTCTTGTTTTTGTTTAAGAGTTTTTAACTCGTGTTTCACAATTTTAATCTCTTCTTGCAGAGATTGAATTGTGACAGGGGTTTGTGACTTTGTTCTTTTTCCTAAGATGTTTGTTAAGTCATAAGTGGTTCTAGGAAGCAATTTTGATAAAGATGTGGAAGGCTGACCTTGTGTTGATTCAAAAGTATTTAACAGCTTTCCTATGATTTCCTTTTGAAGTTTTGTATCTTTAACCTGTTTTATAATATCAAGAATTAGTTCTTGATCCTTTGTTAAAACATTAATTGACTTTGTACTAGCTTCTGAGTTTCTAAGGGAGTCAGAGGTTCCTAGCTCATCAAACTGTAAAGGTTTATCGTTTTCTGATGAACCTATTTCAGAATCTGTGAATGTTTCTTCTTTAGAGGTTTCTAAAAGTATTGCCTCTATTTTTTGAATTATTTGTTCATCAATTTTTAATTGATGGAGTTTTTTATTTCTGTTGCAATATCTCGAGATGTATCATGTTTGGCCACACTTATAACAAGTTATTTGTTTTGATGTTTGAGGTTCGAACTTCTTTTGCAAGGGCTTTTTCTTATAAAAATTAGGTTTTCTTTGATTGTAAGTATTTTAGGGTTTAGAATTGATATAAATCATTCAAAGTGTTTTTCATATGTTGGAACTAATATAAGACTTGATATTTAACATTCTCTCAATAAGAATTAGAATCCCATAAACACACTTTGTGTCAATTTAGAAAAAAAATTAGAACTAATGTAAGTTAGCTCAATAATGGCAATAATTCTATCACCCATAAGAGGTGCCTGAACACAAACAACACTTATGAATCTCAACAACATGCTGCCAGAATTTTGAAGAAGGGTTCTAACGGTGAAAACCTGAAAACACTAGAGTAAACAATACTTGTATGTTTTTACTAAAATAGTGGATTAAGTCCTCAACTTTGCTGAGGCAAAATATATTTGTAAGGGAAGGTTTATATATAGTAACAGTCTGTTGTGAACTAATATAAAAATATGCATTTATCTCTTTGTTTCTCTTATCTACATTCTCTATGATTCAAACTTTTTATCTCTAAATCGGTTTTAATTGTAATTTGAATGATTTCATAAAGAACATACTTTTTGGTTAAGCTTTTGAAGTATCTTTCAGAAATGGTGAAACACAATTTAAACCCCTCCCCCCTTTCTTGTGTTTTTCAGCACCTTCAAACCTGAGATGACAAAAACCAAGGTACTGATGGTATGTCAATAAAACCTTGGTCTCGACTACCCTAGATAATTTTGCTATGTCCTTAGTCTCCAGCATCGGCGCCTTGCCCTTCTCTACATCTTTTGGTCTAAACACAGTGCCATGTACTCTTGTGGTGGTAGTCGCCACTCCTATAGTGGCCTCTGTCTCACTTCCAACTATAGCATTCCCCACACCCATTCATGTACCGCTAAGATCACAACTTTTTTGTGTACAAGAGAACTTTTGAAATTCCAAACCTTAACCCTTACATTTAAGTTCCGCCAACGCTAGTTAGGGATGGGGGAAATTTGTCTTCAAAAATTTCTTTAATTTTGAGTTCTAAATACACATTTTAGAACCTTTTAGACAATAAATAATACCAAAACTTAATGATCAAACTAACATAAATTCATTATTTTTTAGCAAAAATTCAAAGTGTTCCAAATTTAATTTTTCTTTTAGATCTACTATCACAAGTCATTCATCTAACATATTTGTGAAGGTAAAATCATTCTAGTATAAAACCAAGATTTTTGAAAATTTTAAAATGTTGTACAACAAAGCATTCTTTTAAATCCTATACAACAACAAATAGATCTACACTATTAACAAAAAAAAAACATTTTAACATGGTACATTTTTTAGAAAAACCTAAAAACGTTTAAAATCAAAACTTTCTTTTAGATCCACTTTTACATCCAAGGGGTCTAAAATATTAGCAAAGATACAACAACTTTCAAACATATTTATTTGTTGGAAAAAAACTAAAATGCTCAAAATTAAATTTTGTTTTAGATTTGTGTCACAAGATAAGGATCTACAACATTTATGAAAGAAAAACAGTTAACAACTCAACTTAACAAAAAATGAGAAGAAAAGATTTTGCAAAAACCCGAAGTACTTTACTTCATAGATCCAAGTCCAAACTATTTACTATCTAAGTGAAGAAAGTGATTGTTCTTCCCACACTTATGAATATTTTTTATGTTATAAGAGAGTGTGAGAGTGAGTTTGTCCAAGGAAAGGAAGAAAATGACGAGGAGTTTTTTCTTTTGTCTTTTAAAGGCAAGCAAAAAGATCTTAACATTTGATTGTCATGATTAAATCTAAGCCACTTGATTTGTTTGATCTAATCCTAGCCACTCATTCCTTACTAAGTGGTAAAAATAACTAGATATTTTGCTAAAACCCATCATTACACCATTTAATCACTCTTATACATCACATCATTCACTTCTAGATCTTTTATTAAAAATATTTACTCTCGTCGCAAGTCAATTGACATATAAATTTAATAGTAATGCGTGACATCGTAAAATATTTGTCGATCATAAATTCTTCGTAATTTTATTGAATAATTTTAACATGGTCTCTAAAAATATTTTTCTGAACCTCTTACTAATACTAACTTTCTAACGAACTTGGGAAAAAAGTTTTGTAAAAAATAAAGCCGTTTTAAAATTTTGTGAACAATAAAATTGTCTGTTGTATTTAAATCTGTAAAATTTTCTGTTTGCGATTTCTACCATTTTTACACGAAAGGTAATTAAAATATTTTACTTAAAAAAAATATAATTTTGGTACTTAAATTTATAAATAAAAATGGAGCTTACATACTTAGCAATATGTTAAGTACAAAATATAACAAAACTACAAAAATTAGGTCACTTAATTTGGTCACTTAAACTCCTATTTAGAATAAGAGTTCAACCCTTAATTAGGTCTTGAATAAGAGTTCAACCCTTAATTTGGTCACTTAAACTCCTATTTATAGACAAAGAGTAAAAATTGCATCTTATGCACGCATGCCACATGTTTCTACTTCTATTGGCATGTGGGCCATTTTTTAAACTAAATGCTTCTTTGACAAGTTTCAAAACTGTTGCATTTGTCTTCTTTTTAGATTTGAGCGTTTTTTTCTCTTTCAATGTAGTTTTGTCCAATTTGAGGTACCCTATTTGACTTCTTTGTTTTGTGTACATCACCTAAAAGTAATTAGAAATAAGGACAACTTACGTTCAATTTATTCATTACACTCAAATCTTACAATTTGAATTTTTATGATAATGAATGCCTCCCTAAAATGTTGGTAGTCAAAACAATTTAAAACTAACATTTTTTGAATTCGATGATGTAAAATTTTGAATAATTCGAGTGATTAAAAAAAAGTCGTTAATGTCTCATTAAACATCATGATTGCAATGCACAAATTCCATCAACTACTCTATGGCATGCATCATAGAATTTTTCAAAATTTTCCAATTCCACATGATTTCCCAAGTAACTCTCATCCACATTAACATAGTGGGTAGTGATAGTTATTTTGAAAAATAAATTCTAAAATTAAAGGATTTTTCCATAACTTCCTCCTCTTTTTCTTTCTTTTCTTATTTTCTTCATTTTTTCTCTTTCTTTTCCTATTTTCTTCATCTCATGCTCCCAAACTCACTATATCCTCATTGAACTTTTCTGCAAATTCAAGAACATCAACAATGTCATCTATTTCTCACATCTCAACCTTCATGCCTCCCATGATTGCTCAGTCTGCTAAACCTTTCTCGAATCATATAATTTGTTTGCCTTTAAACTCAAAGAAGACGAAGCTAAAAAAGCTATATAGAGATCCCATGTACTCATTCCATTTTATTTAAAACATCAAACCCTTGCCTTCTTAGGACCTACCCCCCCGACAAATCATATTCGTTATGTCAAATCTTTCTTTCCTCATTGTTCCTCTTCAAAGCCCTTAGCTTTTAAAGCTCGGGTTAACCACAAGTTTTATGAACCAGTTTCCAATATGTTTAGGTCAATGCTTGGCAGTTTTAATCTTCTCAAGTCAAAAAGAACCTTCATTTGTTTATGATGAAAGAAATGTCCATGAGACCCACCTTGTTTTGAAGCCTTTGGAAAATCAAAGTAACTTCTTGTTTGTCACCAATTCCAATACGAGGAAGGTAACATTGGTACTTCATGTCAATTTCAAGAGTTATAATTTTATCTCTATCTTAAAAACTCCTTATATTGAAAATGAATGTGCTGGACTGTTGAATGCAAAACTGGAACCTACTTGGCACATTTGGTAGTTTTTCACAATTTTCATTTTGTCCCAGTGGTAGCATTAACATTGTTCTTCACGTCTTTGACTTGTGTTTTTTTCTTTTTGTAGGTTATGATTGAACTAAATTTGAGGACGAATTTCTTCTAAGAAGGAGGGAATAACGAGGACCTAAAATGAGCTTATTAGGAGGAAAAACAAAGAATATTTTAAGTCAAGATTTTATAACAGTTTTTAGTTTTATTTGTGTTTAATTTGAATTGTAATAATTTTAGTTACGTGGTGTAAGCCAATATGGGTCTAGAGAGTTGTCTTTTGGCCAATTTTAGGAATAGGGTAAATCTTTCTTTAAATACCTTGTAAAAGTCTCATTTTGGATAAGTTTGAAATGAATTATAATTTCTCTCATGAAAATGATGAGTGAAATATGTCTCCTCTTTGAGTTCTTGGATTAGAACTTGCTTGAATCTTATCAATGGATTTCTTGCCATTTTGGCATTTCTTCATTGAATTATCAATCATCATTAGTTATGGCATCTTCTCTATCTTCTCCACTTAACTTGTGTTTGCTTCTTTTTTTTCTCTCTCTCTTTTATTTTACCACTTTGTTTTAAGAAATCATTTGTTAGATCTTCAATCTCATGTGGAATCAACTCAAATCCACGTCATTCCCTTTACAAGATTAGGACATTTTGATTGAAGTGTGTTAGAACCATGATGGTTTGGAGAACAATTCCTTACCTTGTTTTGATGAGAACAAAATGTATTTTGTGGGAATAATTTAATTCACGTAGAAAATAAGCTAAACGAGCATCCAAGATTAGAGGAAGCATGGTCACCAGATGATATAACTAGATGATACCACTAGAAGATATAACCAAAGGAAGTCACATGAAGAAGAAAACATATAAGAGGAAAGGAACAACATGCATCGTACGTTGTGTTGAATTGTACATTAGAGGAAGCAATTGGATTAAAAGAAAAAAGAATAAAAAAATGGATCGAAGGAAAAGAACATCACACGCCATTCGTTGTGTTGAATTGTACATCAAAGGAAGCAAACATATTAAGAGGAAACAAAATAAAAGGACGAATAAGAGGAAATGAACAACACACACCCTTTGTTGTCTCCAAATTATCTGTCTTTGCTTCTAAGTATCTGAATCTAAGGATCTAACTTTGATAATATGCCTCTATGGTTTTACCTGTAAAGATAAGACTCTAAAGTCAAGTGCGACATGCTACAATAAGTTGCCTCCAACAAAGAAACTCAAAGGCAAGCATATGACTCTGATTTAGAATGTTGACTTTGTCTCTACTAAGTTGCCTCTGTTAAGAAATTCAACACCAGAAGATGATTTGGTCTAAATCTGAACTTCACATTACTTTTGACTCTATTTTTTAGACTCTTCCTCCAACAAAAGTAAGCGTATGACTATGAGAAAAGTCAATACTTCTAATGGAAAAGTCAATGCAACATGAAAAAGTTAACAAACATGAAAAGTCAATGATTTGAAAAAGTCTACATCTCTAACTCTGGAAGCTAACACTGAAGACATGTTTTTAAATACAACTTAGAAACATAATCTGATGAAGGCTCACTGCCAATTATGTATCCTTGCATACAAAATCCATTCATACCATAATTCTAACTCAACATTTCTTTCCTATAATCTATATCAAACTTAAATAAGATCGTTTAATATATTACAATGATAACAAGTTAAATATATATTGAAGGACCGAGTTGAGTTATCCAGATAGTTATTTAGATTGAAGGATTATGTTGGATTATATTTTGTTATAATGTTAATGGAATAAAAAAAATGAGAATATTAATTTTTTATTATTATTATTATTACAAGGCCATCAAGATATTTGCTATATCTATTTGACAACCACAATTTTGAACTAAATTTTGTAAAAAAATAAATAGAAAATTAGTACAGTTGAAACCGCCGTAGTATTCATAAGTTAGTTTAGTAAGACTCGTTAATAAAGTAGTTGAAACCATCATTATTTGAAAAAAAAAAAAAATTATGATTTTTAAACTTTAAATGTTGTCACATAGTATAATATGTTAAATTTATCAACTACTTTTTTTAATGGTTGTATGTTTAGTGAAGATATGATTTTGGATGTAGATGGTTTGAAGGGGTTATGTTGGAGACTTAATTGAGATTAAGCGTTTTCTAGTTTGAAAAATGTAAGAATACTAATTGGTTTTGATTATTACTATTATTGAAACATTATCGTTGTTGCTTTATGTTTGAAATATCTAATAATTATATATCCATTTACATTTTTTTCTGTTTGAATATCTATTTTGATTCTAGATTATTTAAAATATGGATCTAACAATATTTCTGACTTTATTCATTATGTTTCAATTCATTTAACTATATATTAACTATTACTATTAATAAAAATATTTTAATAAATAATTTTTGTTTACTATTATAATCAATACAACTAATTAATCATTTTTCTTAAAAATATGCACAATTCAAGTGAGGCGTTTATAATGAGAATAAGACGATTAAAATATTCGCTGTGTCAAGTTAAAAATAATAATTTTTCGTTTAGCTATATATATATTCAACGTGACATGACACTAACAATTATTATTTATCCAAAAATAAAAATCTAACAACATTATATAATTAGTTAAAAAGTTTATATATAGCAAGATTTGTGTAAGTCAAAAAAAGAATTAAAACAATACAATCATAGATTTTCGTTGGAATATTTTGCTTTGTTATTTAAAAATAGAATAGATAGTCACTTATAGGTTGTCATAAGCATATGAAGTTTTGGGTTTAACTTCTCCACTATATATACAGTATAATAATTGTGTTTTTTATATCTATCAAATTCCAAAATTCTCTTTTCAAATGCAGAAAATGGAGACTCTATCATCTTTGAGATTTTTTAAAACTATTCTCGTAATATTGTCGCTTATTTTGCTTTCCAACATCCCCACTCAGTCACAAGGTTTGGACATTTGCGTTTATTTTTTTTGAACAATCTATCAATAGTTGTGTGTCTATTATGGATTGTTTGGAAAATAAGTGTAAGGACTTAATTTAAGCAGACAAAATTTTAGGACTTTTTTTTTATATTTAAAAAAATTAGGAAATGAAAACTAGCTATAGAAACCAAAATTATACATTGCTAAAACCATAAAATGTGTCAAATGTTATTTTAGGAAAATATATATGTGAAAAAAATATAAATGCTTATAAAAAGAGATGAATATAGAAATCATTGTCATAAATGTAATGAAATATAACAACGTTAAAGGGGTGTAGATAATATAAAATTTAGTGGAAAAAATCAAAACAAAATGATACTTCTATTGAAAGAATTCTTACAAAGCCAAAATGACAACAATTTTTATAGCATGTATAGTATGGTCTTCATTTTTCGGTATGCCTTTAAAATTAATATTTCTCTTTGATTGGTTGTATAATAATGTTACTAATATATAGGTCTACTTCACAAGCTAAGACCCACTCAATATGACTTATTTGCTTCAGAGGTACTCCGATAAAGTTTATTCCATATTGACACAATATTGTTGAGTCATTCTTAATTACTTCATTATATATTATAAATTAATCAACATAATTTTTTGAATATATAGATTGGAGAACAAGCTACAACTAAACCATATGACTCTATATTAAAATTTCTAAATTCTTCAAGCTTTCCAAGTCGGACATCATTTCCATGTGACTTTTTGTTTGGTACTGGAACTTCTGCCCTTCAGGTATATGGTGAAAAGAAAAAATATATTTATCTCTGTCTTTAAATATATATCACTCTTTAAAAATTTATTGTCCCTCTTTATTATAAGACATTACTAATCCTAAGACATTAACTAATTCTCACTCTTGAAGGATAAAATTGTATAAACAATATTACTTGTTAATAAACTTAAAAGTTAAATAAGTTTTTTATCGCCATAAATAAATTATATTTTATTTTTTAGTCCTTTTAAAAAAAAAATTCAAACAATGGTCTCTCAAATATTTTCTATCAACAATTTTAGTTTTTACTTTTAAGTCAACTTTTATGTATTATTAGAAGTTTTAAATAATTATTTACAGACATATTTATAACATTATAAGAATCTTCGCTACAAAAATTTAAAATTGTTTGATAAAAGATTAGTTAAATATGAATTTAAGCTCTAAAAGCTTAAAAAATATATTTTTTTATTTAATTTATCACTTATTATAAATTCTGAATTTTTGTGAGATATTATTATAATATTATAAACATTCATATAAAATATCATTCAACAATTCACATTATACATATGAGTTGATTTAAACACATGGACAAAAATTGTTTACGGAGATTTCGTGAAGGTCCATTGTTTAAAGAAAAATTTTAAATGACCAAAAACAAAATATAATATATTTATAGGATCAAAAAACTTGTTTAACTCTAAATTTACTACTCCCTCTATCTCATTTGTCATTTTCATCTATCTCAAAATATTTGTCATTTTACAATACTAATATAATATTTTTTTTATTAATATACCCTTATTTATTGTATTTCATCTCATGAAACTTCTCAACTAACTATAATTATTAAACATATTTAACTAAATAAAACTCATTTTATAAATAAAATCAACAAAACTAATCATTTTTTAAGAAAAACACACAACTCAAATTAGATAAATTAGATAATTAAAATAATACGTTGAAAATAATACAATCATCTTTTTTAATTATCGTGATTTGATTAATGGACTTTCATATTTTGAGGCAAAGGTAGTATTTATTTAATTTAAAGTCATATAAGTTAATTTATTACTAACAAGGTTTTTGATAACTTTAGATCGAAGGGGCTGGTCATGAAGGAGGAAGAGGACTTGGTATATGGGATGATATAGTTAATTAACACAAAGGTTCGAGATATACACTTGAAATGATTAAATTAGAGAAGAAATTTATAGATGTAGTGACAAATTAATAAATTGATTTTTTTAAAGGCAAATATATTTTTAAAATTATAAGCATCCAAGCACAAGAAGTGCAAAAGGTGACCATATACTTAACTTAAAAGCAGAACACCACAATACGTAGTGGTTAATTCATTTTTTCAATTTATATAGGATATCAATTCAATTTTTCTACCCATCTTAGAATATATAGTATTATTGTTTAGTTTTTTTTTTTTTATAGCAATATCATTTTTTAGATATCATTAGCATTTGCATCAGTCTTAATAATTTATTTTAGTTTTTCTTTGTAAATAGATGTGTATGGAGATGTTGATAAATTTCCTAAAAAGATTGAACATTACAAGCGATATAAGGTGAGTTTAGTTTACTGTAGATAAGTTTTTTTTTTTATACAATTAAGGCATAATACATTTTTTATTGAAAAATATTATTATCATTAGTTTTTTATGGGAATAACAGTCCATTGATCTTCATCCTTACTTCTGATTGGATATTGCATCTAACAGATAGGCAATATAGTAATAGTAAGGAAATATACACATAAAATATTGTGTTTAATATTTTTTGAAATTATTTTATTTATTATAATTTGTATGGTTTTGTAGGAGGATGTTCAACTTTTGAAGAAACTTGGAGTAAATTCTTATAGAATGTCTATCTCTTGGAGTAGAGTGATGCCAAGTAAACTTTTTATTTATTAATGTTAATTATTTTCTCACATGATTTGTAGAATTTAATAATAAAAGCCATGGCGATATTTGTCAAATCATCATAAACAGATGATACATAAGATAAATCAAACAAAGACAAACAAAACTTTTAACATATATAATATTATAAAATATCTAATATTTACAATTTAAAGGACTAAAATAAAAACACAAAAATAATAATAAAATTAAAGTGAAACTTAAAAAAAAGTTAAAAGATTAAAAATATAATTTATATTTTATATTTCATGGATCTGTAAAGAAAATTAAAAAGTTTATCTAAATAGTAAATCAATCATGTATATCTTCCAATGTTGATGTTTGTTTTATAAAATGTTATGATGAGATGGCACATATGATAGCTAACATTGTCGGAAAATATTCAATAAATTCTTTTTTTTTTCAACGGTATTCATTATACTCTATTTCATATGCACAACAATTTATGTTATGGTATATATATAATTTTTGAAATAATTAATAATAGTAATCCAATTATACTTCTTTTCATTTTCAATGACCAATTATATAGATGGGACATTGGAAGGAGGTATAAACAAAGGTATCAACTTCTACAACAATTTGATCAATGAATTACTCGAAAATGGTATGATTTGAAGTATTTAATCTCATTGCAAGAATTGGGTTTAGTGAGAAATTTGTTTAAAATACTACAACAATTTTTAATTTTTTGCTTTCTATGGTCATATTATATGTTCAGGTATTGAACCTTTTGTGACTATCCTTTACTTTGACTATCCATTGGCTCTTAAAGAAAAGTTTGGTGGCTTCTTAAATCACTCCATTGTGTAAGCTTATCTTAATATAATCTCATCTAGATATTTTACTTTTAATAAATTGATTTAACCTTATGTTAATCTATACAAAATATTATGGAATTTCACAATGCATGATTATATTGTTTATGTTAAAAATAAATTTCAGAAAACATTACAAGGATTAGAGTGAGCTTCTATTCAAAACATATGGAGATCGAGTAAAATATTGGACAACTATCAATGAGGTTGAAGTCACATCTATATTTCAATACATGTTAAACATCGATAATATCTCTACGGATGAGGAATGCAAAACTACTAGAAAATGTACACTATCATACACTTTACTTCATAATTTTCTCCTTGCCCATGCTACAACATCAAAGTTATACAGAACAAAATTTCAGGTAAGACACATCGTGAATATTGCATTACATATACAACAACAACAACAACAATAGCTCAAAATATATGTGTATTAATGGGAAAGATTATAACAACGGCGGGAATGAAGAGAATCTCAATTATAAACATTAATCAAACTAGATTATGAAATAAGGGGCAATCAAAATGTTTTAACTTATCATTGATTACTTAATTTAGGCAATACAAAGGGGAGAAATAGGACTCGCTCTTTCGTCAGGATGTTATGTGCCCTACAGTTCTAAACCAGAGGATGTGGCTGCAACTCAAAGATTAATGGATTTCTATTGGGGATGGTTAGTGCATTTTACTTACCCTATAAACCACACACCTTTTGTATTTTATCAATAGTTTAATGTTCTACTACTTTCATTTTTATATCCATTTTTAATCGTCATTAGATATACATATTAATTTTTTTTTTTATACATTTATTTCAATATACAGGATTTTAGATTCAGTGTTCCATGGGAATTACCCAAAAATAATGAGAAAGCTAGTGGGAAATAGACTACCCAAATTCACTAAAAAAGAGAAAAAAATGTTAAAAGGAAGCACAAACTTTATAGGGATCAATTATTATACCTCTCATTTTGCTGTATATGAACCGAATAGAACCAAGTCTATTGGTGATAATTATGATGCTTTAGCTCGATCGGAAGGTATGTTTTTGCTCAAACTAAATTCTAAATTTAATAATGATAATAATAAAATAATAATAATACTAAAATGTAAACAAATACTTAACTATTAAAAAATGGTAACTGAAGTTGACAACACCAACGATAATAATAGAATTGTACTTATTTGATATGCAAGAAAATTAATTGATTACTAATTTTTTATCATTATTTTATAATTGTAGTATTTAACGCAGAAGGAAAACCCCTTGGTTACAAGGTGAGAAAATAATTATAATAATTTAAAAATAATTTAAAAGAATAACATTGGTTTGGAGAATAATGTAATTACTATAATTATACTTTTTGTTCGTTGTTGATAACTTGTAGGATCAATATGCTTGGAACTATGTCTATCCAGAAGAATTATATAATATGATACTTTACATTAAGGAAAAGTACAAAAATCCAAAAATATACATCACCGAAAATGGTTGGTGTTGCTTTTGATCACATTTACATAAATATAATTATCATCTATAATTCTTGCTAAAAAAAGGATTAATGATCAATTTTCTTTTCTTGCTATATTCTCTTTATATAGGTGTTGCTTCTAACAAAATCCCAAATCCATTGAAGGACGAGCACCGGATTGCTTACATTGCCGCACATATAAACGCTACCAAAGCAGCAATTGAGTAAGTCATTTTAATCATCCATATAATTTCATGGCTAATAAAACAATATTATATGACACAATTGATAATTTATAGAATTGAATTTATTCCTTTCACCTATTAAATATGCATGTGCGTTTAATTTTTGTATGATTTAATATTCTTTTTTAAAATCTATTTCTTTTGTATGGTATTTATCTATCACTAATATGTATAATATTTTTACTCAACTTAATAAAAAATTCAAAACAAATTATTTTATTATATGAATTGATCCAAATACATTTTTAACAGAAAAGGATAAAATTATAACAAGTTAGAATAAAACAGAGTTTAGTGATTATGCATTTATAGTATAAAATTATGTAATATCATCATTCAATATTTCACTATATGGATAGTTCTTGAGATAGATTAAAAAGTGATATAACAATATGACATCATAATGAAATATAATTAAAGGGTGTAAAGTTTTTTAAAATTGGTAGAGGATATGTTTTGAAGGATTTCTAATATTTAAAAAATATGACATAAGATTCTTTAAATAACGTGAAATATGACACGATAATGTAGAATAATTAACACATATGAAATTAAAATAAAATATCGTATAAAATTAGTTTTCAACTTTGGAAATTTTTCATATTTTTAATTATATTAATGACATATAAATAATTAAAGCATCTAGATGGTTCTATATCATATAATTTTATGTTACGTCATTTAAAATATGTCAAATCGTTATTTTTTTAGTTCAAAAATCTGAAAGAGGGACCATAGCTATCGACTTTTAAAATATGAAAATCAATTTCGTAAATTAGTAATAATAGAATAATCAAAACTGCAATTAAGTCTATCTACTATTATTGGTTTGTAATATATCTTATATCAATAGACGACAAATTTTAATGTGATGACAGATATAAACATTACCATGAAAAGTAGTTGGACGAGAAACAATGCTTGGAGAAAAAAGCATTCTACTTTTGTAACTTGTTATGAAGAGAAACTAATATTTTTATATGTTTACATTGATAGTGATGGTGCAAATGTTCGCGGTTATTTTGCGTGGGCAGCATTTGATACATTTGAATTTCAAGCAGGCTATTTTGGAAATTGGGGGCTTTATCATATTAATTTTAATGATAATCTCAAGCGTATACCGACTGACACAGCTAAATGGTATAGAAAATACTTGACACATAATTTGTGACACTAAAATATTTTGATTTGACACAACTTATAAACAAAAAGCACATCAATAAAAATAGAGAAGATACAGAGGAATTCCACTTGAAATTTGATTGTGTACTATATGTTGTTTAGTCCGTTCTTTAATTGAACGTTTGATACTCATGTCATGTCGGGTATAATATTTACTCATCTAAGTTCATATTAGATATAGATATTTCAAAGATTGTGTAAATAAATTTTCTATAAAAAACTATATAATATATAGGATATTTAATGTTTTCAACCTCAATATTATTCATTATAAAAAATTGTAAGAGTATATAATTGTGGAATTAAATTTATATTGTACTAACACAACAACCCTTAGTTAAAATAAAAATATCAACAAACTATTTTCACCAGTAATATGTTATGGATATTATAAAATTTTAATTATCATAATAATTTAGTTATTATTATTTTATAGATATAATTTTCAATATCATAATTACATTATCCAACATATTAGAACATTGACCCACTTAAAAAAAGTCAACTATGAAGGAATGTCATAGATACTTCATCCTAAAATCTAATAAGTATAACCACTAATAGAGAGACACTATAAGATTATACACTAAAAAACAAATAAAAAGTAAATAAATAAACAAACTTATTTGATAATCTGCTAACAACTATAGTAATAAAAGTGACCTATGCACACCACACAAGTCCCTTGTGATATAGTATATCTCCTAAAATTAACCTCCTCCTCATCAACCATAGAGGGATTAACCTTCTCAAAGATCAAAAACAGTCGGTAGAGGATTATTTCACCAGAACAGGAAGCCCTGACTCGTTCCAGGGTGACACCAACTAAGGTACCGATTGTGACACCCAAAATCCAAAATAATATATATAATGATTTATACTACATTTTTAAAAGTAAATCAAACTAGATAAATAAAACTTTTCCATGTAAATAAATTTTTTTACAAGTAATTTAGAATATCACATTTCTCTAAGCATATTTGGGACACTTTAAACTTAATTTCTTAAATAAGAAGGTGCAATCTCAATAAACTAGATTTAACTATAATTTCTTGATTTAATTCCA
Organism: Cicer judaicum; assembly: GCA_037974835.1. Classification (NCBI taxonomy): domain Eukaryota; kingdom Viridiplantae; phylum Streptophyta; class Magnoliopsida; order Fabales; family Fabaceae; genus Cicer; species Cicer judaicum. The sequence continues at coordinate 13,175,945 of JBBPBS010001102.1, read as the reverse complement.
AAATATACTACTACTAATAAGGTTTTTCTAATTAAATGAGTAAAATACAATTTATAAATCTCATTCTCGGTATCACATATCAGAGTAGGTTTCTCCCAAACATGAATTTTAAAATTTCTACCCTATAATAACTGTGATTTCACAAACGTAGGGTGAATCCAGTCAAACAAAAGCAACGAAGAAAATAAGTTTGAAAATCTTGTAATAGTATAACTTTTCCCTCTGTTATTGCCTTTGACTTTTCTTGTTTTATTTTCACCATTAGTTAGCCTAGAAATCCTTAAAACTCGATAACACAATTCAACCCCCCCCTTTTCTTGTGTATTTTACACCTACAAAGTGTTCTGGCTCTCTGCATTCATAACAGATGATCTATTTTTTGTCCGATTTTTCATTTCTTTCTTTGTTGTCTCTAGTCATCTGAATTCTTTTTATAGGAAATGATTTCTTCATCTTATTCCACATGTATTGAAATTTCTTTGATTGGAAAGCCTTGGAATATGATTTCTTTCCTTTGGACTTAAGAGCAAGATACTTTGACCTCTTCTATGGTTCATCTTCAACTAGTTCAATCTCAAGAGATTTAAGCGAACTTATTAACTTTTCCAAAGGAAATTTGTTAAGATTTTTAGCCTCTTGAATAGCAGTTACTTTTGGCATGTACTTGTAACTATGATTTCTAAGGATTTTCATGACATGATTAGTTGTAGTATAACTCTTTTGGAAACCTTTAGCCCAAAGACTAAAGTTTGGAATCTGAAGAATATTTTGTCAATGTCTTCATTGTCTTCCATCTAAAAATGCTCATACTTTTCAAAAAAAACAGGTTTTCCTTTTCTTTTTGTACATGTTTTCTTCCTTCATAGTTAAGGTATAAACTATCAAAGATGCTTTTAGCCTTTTCTTTCATGTTGCATTTGTCAAACTCCTTGAAGATGATTGTGCTCACCATAGAGTTTCTAGTTATGACGCATTTTGTATTGTTTTTTTTTTGTTCAGTGTTGAGCTCTTTCTTGGTATTACAACACCATCATCATTCTTGGGAACCACATAGTCATCTTCGACTAAGTGCCAAAGTTTAGGACTATGTGAGATTTAGAAATTTCCCAACCTGCCCTTCTAGTATTTGAATCTCTCTCCATCAAATAAAGGAGGCCTATTAATATTACCACTTGTAGCTTCATCACCAAAGTTAGTCATAATAACAAAAATAGTAAGATATTTTCTCAAACACAGTTAAATGCTCAACCAAGAGACTAAACTTTGATGAAAATTGCAAGTGAAAAACACAAGAAAGGGGGTTTGAATTTTGTTTTGTTAAAGTAAAAATATTTTCTTTAAAAGAAATATTGATTAAAAAGTAGGTTAAAGAAATATAAAGTAAAGAGATAGAGAAGAGAAACACAAAACCAACCAATATACCCTAGTTCATCATGATTCACCACCAACAAGGTAGCTACATCTAGTCCTTTCACTCTTAAAGATTTAATCCACTAAATCAATTGATTTCTCACTAGTCCATCAGAACACCTATTTGTCGAGCTAACTGTGTTCAATTTTCTCAATCTTTTATATTAGTATAGTCAAGTTGTTGATGGCAGCAGCCACTATTGAGGTATGTTACAAGAAAGTAATTTTTAGGTTTTTTAAAAATCCCTCACATGAGAATATTACACATGTATACATTCAAAAAATAATCGAGTGTACTAGTAAGAATGTAAAATACATAATTTCTTAAGGTTGTTGTGTGTATGTTTGTCGTATGCTTTTTTTTCTCATGTGTGTTGCACCATTGATCACAAGCCTTCATATAGAAAAATCTGAAGCAATTAGAGTTTCAGACTGTTGCAGTGATTTGCATAAATTTCGTACATAAAATATGGATTGTATCATTCTTCAAAAAATATTAAATCAATATATATTTGATGTTTGTCTTCAGAATTAGGTACAACATATCTTGATGAAAATATCATAAATACCATAGGATGATCCCATCATTGGATGTCATTATATTTCTCTAATCAGGGGATCGGTTTAATTTTGATGAGTAGAGGATGTTATCTTCTTCAAAGTTTTTGGGCTCATATGATTGACTTGTAGAGTCTTAACTTTAAGTACAACATTGACTTTAAAGAGTGTTGATTTGACGATAAACAAAGTTGCTAGATTTTTCATATGCATATGCATGAGAGTGAACTTGCAATGGAAGCATGATGATCAGAATTAGATGGATAGTTTTATTTATCTTAGTCCCATAGCATTGCCAATGATTTGATGATTTTCTTTCTTTGTACAAGGAGGATTTAGCGTAGAGTCTTTAAAATTACACATTAAAGAGTCTGCGCACTTAAATAAATATTTTAAAATATAATTTTTTTCTCACAAAATAATTATGTTATCATTAAAATAATTGAGTTAGTGTTCTTCAAATAAACATAGTTCTAATAATCCTCCCTTTTTTTTTTTGATAGATAACAAACATCTACTTTTGTTAATATTTTTTTTTTTATAATATTAATAGTAATGAAAGCACAATATTTTGCACCCAGAAGTCTATTATTAATTATTGTTAATAAAATATTAGCACCCAACAAGAATCGTGTTCACGATGCGGTTTAAATCAAAAATAAAATCACATGCGATTGATTCAGGTTGGATGGCACGTTTTTAAAAAATTAATCTGTTCGGATTCAATTACAATTAATTTAATTAAAATCTAGTTCTTGATATCCAAATTAGAATTACAAAAATTACCAGTGTCCTATTAATGAATATTTTTGCCACATCTTATCGTCATTCTATCATTTTGTCAAGGTCTAATTCTAGCAAGGACAAAAAGAAGAAGAATCTAATATCTTAAGGATAAATTAAAAAAATATAAGGATTAAAACAAGATTAATCTCATTAAAGGAACTAAATAAAAATACTATTGGTCCAAAAAAATATTAATATTAATATTATAAAGGTTAAATACCACTTGTGGTACCTTAACTTAATTTCAGTTAAAGTTTTAGTTCTTTATCTTTTTTTTTTCTTCTCAAATTGGTCCTTTATGTTTTAATTTTTTGTAAAGACCTTATAAACATTATGTGCAAACGCTATATGACTCTACAACAACACTTTTTTTACAGTGCTTGTCATAAAAGTGTTGTTATATGCTCCGTTATTTTTAAAATATATTTACAACAGCGCTTGTATTTAGTAAGCGCTGTAAAAAGCGCGCTATAAAATAACATTTTTCGCCTAGTGTCTTTAATATAAAACAAATTTCATCAAATTCGTAACTCAAATATTCAAATAAACTCATATTTGTCATTTTTTTTTACGTTGTTAGAGATGAAAATATGAGTTTATTTAAATATTTAAAATATGAATTTGATGAAATTGTATTATATAGGATGATAATTAGATTTACGAGTTTTGTTTGAAATTTTTGATAAATTTTTTCAAAAAATAAGGATAACACTGTTGATATTTTAAAATATAAAAGATCAAATTGTCACTTAAAATTAAAATAAATGACCAAATCGAGAAGAAAAAAAATAAATGACTAAAATGTTAACTGAAATTAAGTTAATGGATCACATGTATTATTTAGCCTATTATAAAAACATATTAAAATTGTAGGTTTGTTGTAAAGTACATATAATATACTAATAAATTTTAATATTACATAATAATAATGATCAATTATGTTTAAATTGTATAAAATTGAGAAAAAAAATTAAATAAATTTTAAAAAATAAGAGTTATTGGAAAAAAAAAATTAGATCAACAAATAATATATAAATACTATGTATCAAATTAATAAAAAATATATAAGTATTAAAATTTATATATGTGGTTTGATTTAGTTTCGAAAAATATATTTGAAATCATACAATTTTCATAAAATAACATCACAAAATATTAGTAGTTAATGTGCATTGGTGATTTGAGGTAGAAACATAGGAATTAGAGTGATAAAGAGGTTTTGAATTCTACTTCCTTCTCTAATTTGGAATAGTTGGATCGGTTTGGATATCAACATCTTCTTAGAAGTTGAATCATTTTAAATTTGAACATCTCTACTCAGTTTATTAATTAGTAGAGTGTCAAATATATATATAACCGAGTGTCAAATAGAACTTGCAATATCCATTCTTAATGTCCTTGTATGAGGTTCTGATATAAAACATTCTATAAATTGTAACTAATGAATATCAACACATTAATATTATTTATGGCATTCAATTAAATATTTTTTCAAACAATTTTTTTGAAGCCAACTATTGGTAGAATTAATTTGTGTTTAGTTATGCGATGACAAAATTTAATTTTGATTTTATTTAAAAGTGAATTTATTGTAAAATGAAATATATTTACATACAAATAAATTGGATGATAAATTTCAATTTAAAAAATATGTTTGGAGTAAAAATCTACTGATATTAATTTTAACTTATAATTAATTTCAAAAATAAAATTAATTCCAATCTATGTCACTCAAAGTTATAGAAATCAATTTTAATTTTAAGTAATTAAGCGATTGGAGTTGAGTGATTAATGAACTTTCAGTCGCATAATCAAATTATAAACACTAACTAAAATGATTTTTTATCACATTTTTCTTATCAACAGAAGAACTCCCAATTATTTGAATTCATTCCTTTAGAAGATAATACGTAAATATATGTGTTGTTTAGATGTTAGAAATATCATGCACCGATGACCCTCTAGAATCAGTTTAAATATGAACATCTGTATTAAATTTGAATATCTGTACTTAGTAGCAATAAATAACTCATCACATTGTTTTGTTTGATAATATATATAGCCACCTGTCAAATAATTTATTAGTAGAATTTACGATATCCATTCTCAATGGCCTTTTATGAGGTTCTGATATGAAAACATTCTATAAATTGTTATTTACGGCATTCTTGATTGTATTTAAAAGTGAACTTATTGTAAAATAAATTATATTATGTAAAAATGAATTAAAAAATAAATTTAAATTTAAATAACATGTTTGGAGTAAAAAAACTATCAATATTAATTTTAACTTAGAATTAATTTCAAAAATAAAATTAATTTAAAATCATGTACTCAAAGTTATAGAAATCAATTTAAATTTTAAGTAATTAAATTATTAGACTTAAGTGATTAATAAACTCTAGTTGCATAATTAAAATATAAACACTAATTAAAATGATATTTCTATCATTTTTTTTTTATCTGTCGACTAAACTCCAAATTATTTAGATTCATTTTATTAAAAATATAAAAAATAAAAAGAAAAAAAATAGAAATAAAAAATATTATATGATATACAAATACTTTAATATTTTTGTCATGAAACTAAAGACACCAACAAGCAATAAAAATTTGTTCAATTGAAAAGAGTTTAACTCTTGACGTAAATACCCCTTTAATAGATAATATGTAAATATTGTGTGTTGTTTTAAACCTAAAAAATAGTCTGACCGGATGACCGTACAAATTAGTGCATGCAGTTGAGCGGCTGATGATAATTGTTTTAAACCTAAAAACTAAAGACACCAACTACTTACAACCACCACCACTATCTTCTTAAATACACTCTCCCTCTCACTCTCTTATTAGGGTTCAAATTTGCATTCTCTCACTACGACACTACCGCCGTTCATTCTTCATTTCCATCTACGACACTGCCTGAATGCTTCACGCAGCTTCTGTGGTGTGGAACCGTTGAGGATCTAATGCCACTGAGATTGTCGATTATCTCTATCTTTCGTCATCTATCAATTGTGATTTTTCTGATTAATTACAATAGGTAACTATTTTGTTTCTGCATAATATGTTTTTGTGATGTGTGATTATTTCCTATACTACAATTCACTTGCTATGTTGTAAACATGTATTGTCCTCTCTTTCTTCTCATCTTCTGTTTCCACAGTATTTTTGGGTCCAACGTCTACTTAACATAATATTTCTAGTGATTTATGGTTATCATGAACACATAATTATTAAGGTCCCATTTGTCTTATTTTTGCTATTTTGGAATTTTTTGTTCTAATTTGTAGTTTTGAAGTTGGTTTCACGTTTGCTTGAAACATATTCTGTTAGGGGATTCTAATTTGTATCTTATTTGGGGTTGAGATAGAAATAGGTATTGTTATGATATTCATATTTCACTTTCAATTATGCTTACAAGACCCATGAGATTATTTAGAAATCTTTCATTAATAAAATTCATTTTATAATAAACAAAATTCATTATTTATGAAATTAATATAATCAATTCTGTATAATTTTTTTTTTTTTTTGACATGAGCATCAGGTTATAGTTGCTATAATTTTGGGATGAAATTTAGAGATAACCAATAACTGTTGAAAAGCTATTCAAGAATTGTTGTAGTTGCAATTGGTGTATTTGTTCTAGCATTTGGATGGTCATGGGGCCCATTGGGGTGGACAGTCCCAAGCGAGATATTTCCATTAGAAATTCGATGAACCGTTGCTGCTGTAAACATTCATAATAGCACAGTCTTTTCTTTCCCTTCTCTGTTCATTCAGGTTTGGAATCTTCCTGTTTTTTGCTGGCTGTATAACCATATTTGTTTATTTGTTCCTACCTGAAACTAAGGGAATTCCAATTGAAGAAATGACATTTATGTGGAGGAAAAGGATGAAGAAATGACATTTATGTGGAGGAAAATGATACTGTAAAGTTTGCAAAGAGTCTGATAATGTAAAAAGGATACTGCAAAAAGTTTGTAAGGAGTCTGATAGTGTAAAAGTTTGCAAGGAGTCTGATAGTGTAAAAATGATAGTGTAAAAGTTTGCAAGGAGTAAAAATATGTGTTATCAAGTGCTTATTATATTATACTATAGATATTATCTGGTCAACTAGTGCAATCTAAAGCAAACAAATTAATCTTTATGTGATTAATTATGGATCTATGTGATTCCAATGCTCGAGAACTCCAACATAATTTATTTGTCATGCGATTAGTATGTATCTCAAAACATTTTGGTCATCCCATCTTTTTGTCTATTGCACATGATTTTCGCCTTGTATTAAATAGCTGATGCATTTCTGCGTATAACGTCTCAAAAATGGTCCCTAAATAAGAATTTTGGTGCAAACTTTTGACATTAAAATATGTGGACACATTAAAAACTAATAATAACAATTATCACCAAGATTATCGGATTAGTCGTCAATTTATAAACGGTGAAATGCATGTATTTTTCACCCCTTCTCTGCTTACCTATGGTCAGGATGCACTTTTTTCCTTGGAAATTAATGTAGCTTCACTTTGAGTTTCTAAACAAAGAAAAACTCAACATAAATGAATATCAACAAGTTATGTTAATGGAAATGGATTCTTTGGATGAGGATCGAATAATGGAGGATTATTGGAAAAGACCATTTGTTGTTAGAGAAATCTTCAGTGGAGGGTCCTACTGCCTAATGAATATAGAAATAGAAGAAATGAATAGAAGCATAAATTGAAAATAGTTAAAGAACTATTATCTTACTATTTGAGAAAGTACTAAATCCGAGGGAACATGAAATAAGATGAAAGTACTAAATACAAGTTGTTGCTAATTTAGTAGAATAAAACCATGTACTTATAATTTATTTGTCTAAATCCAAGTTTACCATAAAATGTAAATAGGGATACTAATCTCATTATAAATGTAAACATTATCAAATTAGTCAAAGCATGCCAAGCAAACTTACTCAAACCAAGTGTTCAAAATCAGAATACAACTGAATCTCAAAGTCCTGATAAAAAATATTTAATTTAAAGTTAACTGCAATGGGAGAGAATGAATAATTGATGCGGTAAATTTGATTTGGGAAACATTGGAAAAGGAATTAATAATAAACAATGTTCAATGTTGGAATCATTATGACAAATTGGTTAAAAGCGGTGTGTACACAAGCTAGCAAATTAGTGTTCAAGTAATGATAAAAGGCATATAATTTCTAATCAAAATCGTCGCATTTTTATTTCTATATTTTCTATTATCAACGATTTCCAGCACATAAATATATTGAATATACAATTTTTTTTATTAAGCCATAATATCTCATAAACAAACAAACATTTCATTTGACATGGTAACAAAATTACTCTACAATCAAGCATACGTTGAGACTAAACGAAATATAGAGAAACAAAATTACATAAAATATAAAATATAAAACTATAATTACAAATACAAACAAAAATTGCAGTACGTAAATCAAGAAAAAAAATTACTAAACATAAATTAATAGAAGGGAAAAACATTAGCCTTTAGTAAAAAGGGAGTGAAAAAAGACAACCTCAACCTTCTCAGTTTACAATTTTGCTTCTGATTGTAATTTGATAAAAAAATTGAGTTTATGTGAGCAAGCAAGCACAACCATTGAGACATTCACAACAACATATCTTAAGAAATCAACAACCAATAAAGTATAGAGTGTTTGAACCAAGTTGGTTTTCCACTTATAGTTTTGATAATGTTAACAAAAGTATTTTATGAGAGCAATAAATTTGAAAATGACTTCAATAAGTATGGAAAAATTGGAAGAAATTATTTTGAGGAAGGTAACAGAGGAAGCGAGCAAAGGAAAGTCACTAGAGTCTCTCATGTCTATAAACATATGCCTCTGAAAGTAATATGTCTCTTAAACTTACAAAGATTGCCTCTAATGTCTAAGTTTGATGTTTGAGTTTGAAAGTTGGGTCTAATAACTAGGTCTGAAAACTATCTCTCATGAATGATTATAAAACTAAATTTGATGACTGAATTTGAAGCATACCTCTAAAATTCTTTCTTGTCTTTGATATGCACAAAGTCAACATGTCTCTTAAGAGTTCATATTAAGGTATAATTAACATTAAAGATATTGTTCAAATCATAAATTCAAAACTCACAATCTCCTAATCAAAATGGTGTAACACACTCCAAATGCTACCTCTAATATGCAAATTCTAATGTTGCACTAACTCTAAAGTTTCAAAAAGGTGATTTGCCCAATGGCACTAATTCTAAGTCAGGTAATTCTACCTCTAACTATCATTATTCAAGAAATACAATATCTCACTCCAACTAGAAATTCAATGCCTCTGATGGAAAGTCAACGACTGAAATTGAAATAATTAAGTATGAAAAGAAGACTTAGTCGAATCCAAAACTTGTGAAGATCTAAGAACAACCCAGATTCATTCTAAATCAAGCAAGAGTATGAAATAAGATTCGTGTTTTTGAAGACAATATAAAATAATATTTGATTTAGATTTATAATTGAAGAAAATATTTGATCAAGTTAAAAAGAAGATATGGTCGAGATTTGAACAAGATATGATCAAGATCTTATCAATAAGAAAATATGAATTACTTACAAGAAGATTTGATCGATTTATCACAAGACGATTTGATCAAGATTTATCACAAGAATATATGAATTAAAAGTTTGATCAATATTTATTATAAGAAGATATGAATTATTTAAAAGAATATTTTATCAAGATTTATCTACAAGATATGAATTATTTATAAGAAGATATGATCAACAATTATATACAAGAAGAAACACTAACAAGAAGATACATTTATTATTTGCAAAGATATGATTCAGATTTTGCATGGACAAAGGAGAAAGCCTAACATATTATATAACTAGATACTCAAGACTAAAGAAGAATAGAAGAGAACTCACAAACACAAAAGTTTCTAAGTCATTAAAGTTGATAAGTTAAGGTCTAGAGAAACATTTGCTCAAAAGAAATTTTTCTAAATGTTTTCTAGTGTGAAAGTCATTGTTGCAATCAACTTATTAGAAACAAACCAATTTGTTCCAAATACTTGTAACCCAACCCAACCCAACAGTGGCGTTCATGTTTTTCAAGCAATTTGTTGGTTTTCAGGTTATGTTGATAAGACTTGACTTGTAAAGTCAATGTGTTTGTGTTCCTCTAAAAGTCTGTTAGTGTTAGATTATTTTAAGAAGACTATTTGTAGGGTCAGGTGTATTACATTTCTTGTTTTGCCTCTGATCACTTACCCCATTGCTACTACTTTTATTAGAAGTAAGTCACCAAACCCAAACTAGTATTAAATAAATTAACAAAAATAATTCAACTTAGTCAAATACAATTCAACCTTATTTCTCATGCTTCCACCTTCATAGAGAGACAAAGACCTAACTAAACTAAAGCTGGTGAAAAATAAATTTGAAAGTCTAAATCGGGCTTCAAGTGTAACAAGCTTCAAAGAACCTATAAATAAAAAATACACAAAATCATTCATTCGAATAGATTCAAACTAGCCACTATAAATAAAAGATGTTTCTATGATTTTTGTGCTTGCTCAATCTCTTATTAAAAATAAAGTTAAAAATAGATATTGCTTACATTAATTAGATAGCTCTTTTATGCTTTTTGTGCTTGCCCAACCTCTTATAACAATATCAATTCATTTTTTTTTCTTCTAAAAGCTCTTAAAATATCATAAATAAAGGAAATACAAATTAAAAGAACAAAAGTCATGAGTACATAAATAGAATGTTTTGGCAAAATCCAACACCACACAATCACTATGCCAAAAATATGCTTTTACATCATTTTTTTAAGTTGTTTACAACACTTTTAAGCGCTATAATATCTAGTGTTGTTAAAAGATACAACAACACTATTTAAAATAAAAAAATATGTAATATATAGCGCTCAACACTTCTCTTGCACTTATATATTTACAACGCTTTTCTAAAAAAGCATTGTAATAGGTGCATATAGAGCGTGCTTGTTAGAATAGTTTTACAGCGATTTTTGTGTTTCACCTACTTGGCAAATGTGGTGGGTTTTCATAATTTCCATTTAATCCTGATAGTAGCATTAACATTGTTATTCATGTATTTAACTTGTGTTTTTCTTCTTGTAGGTTATGATTGATTTAAATTTGAGGTTGAATTTTTTCTAAGAAGGATACGAGGACCTAAAATGAGCTCATTAGGAGGAAAAACAAAGAATATTTCAAGTCAATATTTTATAATAGTTTTTAGTTTTATTTGTGTTTAATTTGAATTGTAATAATTTTAGTTATGTTTTGTAAGCCCAATATGGGGCTAGAGAATTGTCTTTTGGCCATTTAAGAATATAGTAAATCCTTCTTTTAATAGCTTGTCATAGTCTCATTTTGGATAAGTTTGAAATGAATTAGAATTTCTCTCATGACAATGGTGAGTAAGATGTGTCTTTTCTTTGAGTTATCAATCATCCTTTGTTATGGCATCTTCTCCATATTTCCACCTAACTCTTGTTTGTTTCATTTTTTTCCTTTTATTTTACCATTTTGCTTCAAGACACCACTTGTAAGATCTTCAATATCAAATCCACATTATTCCCTTTTCAAGCTTAGGACGTTCTAATTGAAATGTTTTGGCTGTTTTCAATGATAATAGATGATATATTTTCTCTCTGATTTTTCTTTTCTTTATTCGTTGTCTTTGTTCATCTGAATTTTTTTATGGGAAAGTTTTTCTTCCTGTTATTCCACATGTGTTGGAATTTCTTTGAGATGAATGATAGTTCTTCATCATCTGAGTCTTCACTCAAATCATCAAGTTCACTTTCTTCTGAGTCTTTCTTAGCTTCCAAAGCCTTGGAATATGCTTTCTTTCCTTTGGAATAAAGAGCAAGAGACTTTGACTTCTTCTATAGTTCATCTACACCTAGTTCAATCTCAAGAGATTTGAGCGAACTTATTAACTCTAAAAGGAAATTTGTTAAGATTTTTAGCCTTTTGAATAGCAATTACTTTTGGCCTCCACTTGTTACAATGATTTCTAAGAATTTCTTGACATGATCAGTTCTAGTGTAACTCATTTGGAAACCTTTAGCCCGAAGACGTTAGTCAAACATGGTTAAGTACTCAACCAAGAGACCGAGCTTTAATGGAAATTGCAAGTGAAAAACACAAGAAAAAGGGTTTGAATTTTGTTTTGTTAAAGTAAAAATCTTTTCTAAAAATAAATATTGATTAAAAAGTAGGTTCAAGAAATATAATGTAAAGAGATAGAGAAGAGAAACACAAAACTAATTTAAAGTAGTTCATCATGGTTCACCATCAACAAAGTAGCTACATCTAGTCCCTTCACTCTAAAAAAAATATAATCCACAAAATCAATTGATTTCCCACAAGTCCACAGGAACAACTTAAATGTCCTACCATGAATAAGGTTATACATTATCTGATTAAAAAGAATGGAATGCACTTGAGATGTTATGTATGTAATGCCTTTGAATGTCATGTATGCAATGTAACATTCATCCATAACACTTATAATTAACTTAACAATATAATGAAAGTCAAGTGGGAATTAAATCCTAAGTCCCTAATTAGAAGCTGGAATGAGAGGCAAAACTTTTGACCAAAAGCAACACATTATGAAGTAATAGATCAGAGGCAACATGACCAGAAGGAAGCTCTAACTAAAAGCATCATGACCAGAGGCAAGAGTCAGAGTCGGAGGACACATCACCAAAGGTAGAGTCAAAGGATACGTAACCAGAGACAACATGATCAGATGAACATGGATCAAAGGCAACATGATCAGGGGCAAACTCTAATCAGAGACAAATGATCAGAAGAAAGACATTAGGGAAATAACATAGTCAAAATAGAAACACTTTACTAGGGGCAAAAATAAAAGTAATTTTTCAAAGAAAAAATAGAATAATTTTACCATAGACGAAACAAAAGTAATAGTACTAGAGAAAAAATAGATGGAATCATAAAACAACCAACAAAAGCAAATTGCCCAAAAACGTAAAACAAATATCAAAATTAGAACAGAAATAAAATTAGAAGTAAATATAATCATAACAAAATTTAGTCATGAGCAAACAATATCAGAAACAAGAGTAAATTCAGAGGCAAAATAAAGAGTATGAATTAAGAGGCAACTGAAATAAGCTTCAGAAGTAGAAGGATATTCTTCAAATCCTATAAACACTTTTACCCCATATTTCACCCATCAGATTCACTTTATTCCTTAAATTCTTAACACATCACAAACATAAAAATATTCTAATACATCATAAACATCACATATGCATGATTTCCAAAAACAGTTTAGTGCTATTTCACAAACATTTACTACATGCTAAAATCAACAATTACCCTCACTCTAAGGTTTTAGAAAAATCCAAAATTAAGCCTAGGAAATCATTTAAAATTGAAGGAAGAAATGTATTCGAAACCTAGAACCCTCATTAAATTTAAATATAGTTCTAAAACGAACTCACATAAATTGCACTAAAGAAGAAGAACAATATGGTCCAAAGTAGCTCTGAGCTCCTCTTGAAGTTGGGTTCCCTGCTTCACTGATTTGAGTCAATTTGTGAGGATGGAGGGATAAATTCTCGCATGAAAGGTTGTTGGGTAGATTTGGGGGCTGTATTGAACTTTTAGTTTTGGAAGAGAAGGAAAATGGAGGCTCTTGGAGGAGAAAGAGAACGGATAACTTTTAGTTTTTGAACTTTCATTTTGTCAAAATCTAATTCTAAGAAAGACAAAAAGAAAGAAGAATCTAATATGTTAGGGACAATAAAATGAATTTATGTAAATGAATTGAATAATAAATTTAAATTTAAAAAATATATTTGACATAAAAAATTATTGATATTAATTTTTTAACTTCGAATTAATTTCAAAAATAAAATTAATAAAATTATACAAATTAATTTAAATATTAAGTAATTAAGCTATTAGACTTAAGTGATTAATAAACTCTAGTTGTATAATTAAAATATAAATACTAATTAAAATAATACTTTTATCACATTTTTCTTATTATTTTGTCAACTGAACTCTAAATTATTTAGATTCATTTTATTAAAAATATAAAAAATAAGAAGAAAAAAAATAGAAATAAAAAATATTATATGATATACATTTTGTCATGAAACTAAAGACACCGACAAGCAATAAAAATTTGTTCAATTGAAGAGAGTTTAACTCTTGACGTAAACATCCCTTTAATAGATAATATATAAATATTGTGTTTTGTTTTAAACATAAAAAATAGTCTGATCCGATGACCTTCTAGAACCCGATATAAACCGTCCAAGAAACCGTCCAAATTAGATGCATGCAGTTGAGCGGCTAACTCGATGATAATTGATTTTAGATGCGAACTACTTACAACCACCAACCCTCTCTTCTTAAATCCACTCTCACTCTCTTATCTAAGGTTCAAAACTGCATCCTCTCACTACCGCCGTTTATTCTTCATTCCCATCTACTTCATTTTCTTTTAACCTTCATTTCAATCTGCCTTGCCTGGATGCTTCACGCAGCTTCTGTGGTGTGGGACCGTTGAGGATCTAATGCCACGGAGATTGTCGACTATCTCTTTAAATTCTTCGCCATCTATCAATTGTGATTTCTCTGATTAATTATAATAGGTAACTATTTATTTATTTGTAGTCATTTAGTGTTTTGTTTCTGCATAATATATTGTTCTGATATGTGATAATTTCTTAAATTACATGATATCTCTAGAGATTTATGCTTTATAGTGAACACATCATTATTAAGGTTTCATTTGTCTTATTTTTTATATTTTTATTCTTAATTTGTAGTTTTGTAGGTATAGTTATGATATTGATACTCTCTTGTCATGTTATATTTATTTGGATCTTGCTCTTTTATGTTTGGTGATACCAATTTGTGGCCATGCATTGTGCTTAAGTTATGTAATTCTCATAGTTCATCCATTGTGTTTGCTATTACTGTTTGGTTCTTGCAATGATGTCAATTTTAAGGTAGTGCATTGTTCTGTTGATACTACTAATTTGTATTCAATTGTGTTACATAGACTTGCAAAATAAACACTAGTGAAATAGTCTGAGATGCGCTAATTGCATTGTTGTTAAGCAGTTTTCGTGTAATATGTCAACCCCCAAGATTTAAGAGACCGTTCTCAATTAAAATTGAGGCCAGATAACTATTTTGTATATCAGAAGGATGTAAAAACCCATAATTTTGAGAGAGAAATGTATATTTTGTTTTGCCGGCTAGATTATGTTGGTGAGAGTTATGCATATATGCATAGTAAGTGTAAGAAAAACATTACAAAAAATATATCATACAGAGGAATCTACTTTCAA
This sequence comes from Cicer judaicum, assembly GCA_037974835.1. NCBI lineage: Eukaryota > Viridiplantae > Streptophyta > Magnoliopsida > Fabales > Fabaceae > Cicer > Cicer judaicum. The sequence goes on along the minus strand of JBBPBS010001102.1, from coordinate 13,160,811 downwards.
CATCTCAAAATAACTAAAATGACAATTTTACCATTTATAAATTTGAAATTTCTTTTCACCTCACTTCTTCATTAACTCAATTGAAACATTCAAAACTTTTGCAAAAGATTCCTAACAACTTGAAACTTTTTTGAAACATAAGTGAAAGTTTTTTAACTTTTTGTTAACTTTCAAACTTTTGAAATGCGATTTTTCAGTTTTGCAACAATATTTGAAAGTTTTTGTTCATTTTGAAACTTTTGAAATACTATTTTAGAGATATTTTCAAAAGTTTCAAAGCATGTTAAAAGTTCTGAAAGGCAAAATTTTTAAGAAAATCAAATTATCAAAACTTTTGATAAACATTCGAAACTTCTAGATGTATTAGTTTTGAAACTTTCATAAATGGAGAAATTATTTGCACTAGTCCGCAATGTAGCCAAAAAGTTCCTCCTAAGGCATCTATTTGACGAATGTATAAGGCTAACCATCCACCCTATCCACATCGCTGACAAGACACACGCTCAAGTCTAGGTGAAGTATGTTAGTTTATTCACCAACTTTGAGCATTGTCAAGACTATGCATAGAGTGCATATGCATTGGCTGTGCTATATGACAACCTCAGACATTGTGCTATTCTTGACACGAGGCAATTTGGAGGATATATGATCATGTTCCAGGTATAATTGTTATTTATAATTATTGTTAAATTGTTCTTTGTTAAGTCATGTTTTCAATTTACTAAATTGTCTTTTATTTTTGATGTAGTGTTGGATTTACGAGCACTTTTCTAAAATCTATAAGCTAGGGGACAATGCAAGTGTACCTAAACATACTCACAGATTGTCGAAGGTGGATTGATGATGTAGTATTCACATCATACAATGATGACTGGGTCAACTGATGACAATGTACTTGGGCTATCTTCGTTGATGCAGAGTCTTTGATAGTTTGGTTGCATTCAACGTGCAATGTTTCTTTTGTGTCAACTAGTATAGATTGAGAGTTACATAATACTTTGATGGCATGTATACCTTGCCTCTAGCTGTTTTTTTGGTGAGGTATCAGATAGATATTATAGTTGGTACTTACGTGGGTCGTCACTACATGTTCCATCTTCTCTGTACAAGTTGGTCTATCACTTCTGCACTTGAGCTTTTAAAGAGGGTCATAGAAATAGTAAATTGAGATGGTGAAGTTCATGAGATATGATATAACTTACTGCACATATTATATGGTGGCTAATAGTAGATTGTTTAATAGTTTGTATTATTTTGGATATATATTTTACATCTTTATAAGAATATCTCATAAAAATTTAGAAGTTTCTAACTAGAGGTAAATTAAATATAATTATTTTTAAGCTTTTAGCATTTGAAAATTCATATTAAACAATTTTTAATTTTTGTAAAGAGTTTTTTAATATTTTTAATATGCATGTAAAAATTAGAATATACACATGAGTTGACTTTAAAATATAAATTAAATTTGTTGATAGAAAATATTTGAAGGATTATTATTTGGGAAAAAACTTAAAGGGATTAAAAATAAAATATTATTCATTTACAAGACGAAATACTTATTTATTTAACCTTTTTGTATTAATTATGCAACTACTATTTTATTTCTCAAAAATAAACAAACAATACACACAACTTCATAATGAATTTTATAGATTAATTGAAATAAATTTATTGAAATTTTCAATTCAAATGTTGTAATTTAAAGCAAACAAATTAATCTTTATCAAATGAAATCCTAGATGGTGTGATAAATTATTGATCTATGTGTTTCAAATGCTCAAGAACTTTAGCATAATTTATTTTTCCTTGTATTAAATAGTTGATGTATTTATGCATACGAATGTCTCAAAAATAGTCCCTAAGTAAGAATTTTGGTGCAAACTTTATACTATAACATGCTGTTAACATATTTTATATCTTCTTTTTGGTGCAAGCTTTATACTATAACATGCCATTAACATATTTTATATCTTCTTCATTTAAATGCCCCAAATTAGAATGATCATCTAAATTTTGAGTTTGAATGGACATTTATCCTTGGGAGAGCAAGTTATTGTTACTATTGATTTCGATTTTATTTTATAAGAGGGAGTTTAATCCTCGGGATCAAGATTATAAGGTCAAAAAAAGGAGTTTATTTGGATCAGTCTCACTATGTTCAAAAGATCCTAAAGAAATACAAATACTTTGACTGTAAATATGTTTGCCAACCATATGATCCAAGTGTGAAACTTTTCAAAAATGCTAGTAAAGGTGTTAGACAAATAGAATAATCGTGCATCATTGATAGTCTCAAGTATGCCACTGATTGTACTAGACCCGACATTGCGTACGTCATGGGACAATTGTGCATGTTTACTAGTATACCTAGCATGGAGCATTGACACGCTATCGAAAGAGTCATGAGATACCTATAAAGGATCATGAATCTCAGATTTTATTATGAAAGATTTTTTGTCGTCCTTGAAATATATAATGATGCTGATTAAAATACCTTATCAGATGACTCCAAAGCAACCAATTGCTATATATTTAGTATAGCCGATAGTGCTGTAACGTGGAAATCGAAGAAACATACGATCCTAACTCAGTCAACAATGAAGTCTATAATGGTAGCACTGGCTACCGCTATTGAAGAAGCGAGCTAATTGAGAGGTTTGCTAGTCGAGATTCCTTTATGGGAAAAATCTATTCCAACTGCGTTGATCTACTACGATAGTACTACTGCTATTGCAAATATTGAAAATTATTATTACAACAACAAGAGATGACAAACACGTCATAAGCCCAACACATTTAGATAGTTACTTTCTAAAGAAGTTGTTATAGTGGATCATGTACACATTGATGATAAATTAGAGGATCCTTTGAAGAAATGATTAGCTAGATCAATGAGTCATTCATGATGGTAACCCAATCTAAAAGACTAGAGATCTCAAAAATTATGTTAAATGAGTAATAACAAGTCATAGTGATATGATCTGATCATGCTATTATATATCCAAGAAGCATGATTCCTGAAGCAACGCAATGATGAGTTAATAGTAACTCTAAATGAGATCTATACTCTATGTGGATTGGAGTACCAGCTACCAGAGTACTCTTTATAGACTCACTTAGATGAATGTGGAAATGGGGTTGCTTCCTATGGAATTTCGAGGTAAACTTTGATAGAGTTCAAAACTACGCGTCACTCTTGTTGAATATAATCTTACTTGCTATACAAATGTTCAAGTTAGGAGACACCTCATTAGTGCACGATCATATAGAAGCATTTGACTCTACTTCATAAACTATTTTTTTTTTCTAAATTCTAGTGGGGGTTGTTGGAAATGATGATGATAATTATAAGAGATTGTTGGATATAATGATGATGATAATAATGAGAGCTAGTTGATGTGACTTGAAAAAATAAGGAAGTCCCACATAGGAAGGATGATACACACCAGTAGTGTTTAGAAAGTCGAGGTATGGCAATTGGAGTGTGCCCCAATGGGCACCTCAATTTTATGAATAGGTGAGAATCACACAAATATACCACCAGACGTGCGTGCGCGTTGGCTCTACTGCCTGTCCGACTGGCTCAAGCCTGGTCGTGGTCTAAGTGATGTATGATTTTTTAGTATTTGAAAAAAATTATTTTAATAAATGCGTGCTTTTTTCTCTCATTGATACATTGTACACGTGTCTTCCCTCCACGGAATCAACATTCATCATCTGATTCGATCAAAACCTATAAAACTTTGGAGGGTAGTTTTTAGTGGATCCGATTTGATGGATTGCAAATTTTTCTATTCTTTAGTTACAAAGTTTCTTTATAAATTGAAAACTCTACTTAGTAAGAAAAACACACCAAAAGTTCTCCAAAAATCCAAAACTTTTCTCTACTTCACCCTTTCCGGTTCATCTTTTTTTCTTTCTTTTGAGTGACTATTAATACCATACTACGACTACCAATTATTAACTATCATGTTGAGGGTGTGATTATACAATAGTTTCTACAGTGTAGTAAAATTCTGATATAATTTGTCTGAGTTGTTTTATCTTGTAGATTTCGTGATTGATAGTCTGTCTTGTACAATTTAGATAGTGTTGCGAAACATCTTAAAGAGAGCGACTTAGTCCGCAACTCAACTCGTAATATCTTTGGTGACATATATTTATTTTGAAATAAGTTTTCAAAACTCAAAAATAACAAATATGATATTCTTTTATATTACTAGTGACTAAACCCATACACTTACAGATTTTGCGCAATAAATATCATACTAAAAAAAAATCAAAGTTTTTATTGATTACATCGAAAGAAATCAATATTTTTACATTCGGATTATAGTAAAATCTCATTATTTTCAATCTCTAATTTCACACGACTGAGTCCATATTCGTGAAATTTTGATGGGGCTTCTTCTTTGTTATTGAATCACGATCAAACCCCTTTTTATATTTTTGCGCCACACTATGTATAATGGAAGATAGAACAGAGTCCATTCCACGTAAATCGCGATTCGTTTCCATGATGTAAAGAAGAATCTCTTGGTTGTGAGACAGTCAACTCGTAGACTTCGCACGTTAGAGAGCATGAAAGTTGCTTTTATGTCAGAAATAATTCTATTTGTTTTTTTTTTGTCAAATAATTAATATTTATTATTCTAATATTTTTGGCATTATTTTTTTGGAATTTTTGGACACCTACATGGTTTTTTTTTATTAATTTATATGAGATTAAGCTGTATTTTTAAATGTTAGAATCTGAGAAGTTTTACTCAAAATATTTTTAAAAATTCCTTATTTATTTTTTGACACTTAAATGTATCTCATTCTCCTATATTTTATTATTTTGGAATAAATTGGAAATTTCTTTATATCAGACATATTCTTGTATAATTATTTCAAGAGATTGATTTGATTTGATTATTACATTCTTGATTTTGTGCTTAAAAATATGTAGTGAAATTTATAAATATTGGCGGATCAACTAATGTGAGAAATAGTATTTTTTTCAAAATAAAATATTTTCAATATTTGAGTCTTAAATATTCTTTGTGGATTTATTGTAGTAAAACTAATATAAACATATTATATTAAAAACTGTTATGATTGTGAATTACTTGAGGCAACTTAAAATACAACCATCCTTGTAGTGTATGTTAGATGTTAATATTATATAGAATTTTGTATTATGATATAATGGTGTTTTTATCTTTTATTATATATATATATAATTCGTTTAAGATGACACTGTAAAAGATTTTATGGATTCTAAAGTCATCAAATCTTAAAGAATCTATATACATGAATTAATGTCACACTTTTAGAGGTGTTTTTCAGACAAAAATATAATGCAAATGTATCATACGATTGATTTCACATCCCAATCCCAATTATGTGAGTAATCTAAGTCAATTATTTATCATTTACAACACTTTAAAATAAATTAAAAATAAAATAGAATAAAAAATATTAAATTCTAAGAGAGATTATAGATTAGAGTTTGTTTGTTATGGGAATATTTCATTTTTATTTTTTAATTCCTCAAATGCTACACTTTTAAACAATATTTTTTGATTGTCCTACTTTTTAGATTCATCAGGAAGTCTTTCTTTGGGGAAGCCACCTCTTGAAGAGGAAAATTTGTTAGTTCAATAAGAAATTGCTTTTCGGAGAAGCGAGCTCCAACTACTTATTTTTTATTCTAAAAATTGTTTATTGTTAAAATTATTAATTTAATTATTTAAAAAATAAAATACTAATATTAAATTAAAATAAAATAAAATACAATAATAAATTATAAATAAAATTTATAATTTAATTATTATTATTATTATAATAAATAATTATTATACGTATAATTAAAAATTATTATTATTAAAATAATTATATATATATATATATATATATATTATATTTAAATTTTCAAAAAAATAAATTAAATGATAATAAAAATTAAATAATAATAACAATTAAATGACAAACAATTTTTAAAATAACAAAAAAAAAAGTAGTTGGAGGTCGCTCCCTTGAGAATCCACTTCCTATTGAACTAACAAATTTTTCTTTTCAGGAGGTCGCTTCTCCATAAAAAGACTTCCTATTGAATTTAAAAAGTAGGGCAATAAGGGAATATTGTTTCAAAGTGTAGCATTTGAGGAATTAAAAAATAAAAAATAAAAATAGGATATTCGCATGAAAAACTCTATAGATTATTAATTTTCTAAAAGTCATATTTATGATATACTAATTAAAATACTATTAAATATGTCTCTGTAATTTGATTATGACTCAAATTAAATACTTTTTGAAAATAAATTAGATATTATTTTGTTAGAAATGATATTAATTTATCATAGTTTTTATGCATAATTATTCTTAATTTGTACGATTTTAATCTCACCTATTATGATTATTGTTGTACATATTTTGTAAGTTAAATAATTAAGTTTATTTTAATTATAACTAATATTATATTCATAATAACCATATCCTAAGTATGCTATTGTTAATATAATTTGTTGTTAATTTTTCAATGTACTTGTGATATAATACTTATGTTAGTTATAGTTCAAAATATCCTATCGGTATTAAAATTATTTAGTCCTAAATAAAATTTTAAAAAATTATTTTTTGTCTCTATACAAAAATTCTCAACCTTGTAGTTCATAAACAAAAAATTTATTTACTTTTAGTCCATATTTTAAAAAAATTTCATAAAAAAATTGATACTTTTAGTCCTTATAAAATTAAAATAGAAACTAAATGTAAATAATTTTTTTAAATCACTAAACTTAAAAGTTGATAATTTTGTGGATGCTAATATCATATTTACCACA
>JBBPBS010001102.1:13132855-13153834 GCA_037974835.1 Cicer judaicum | reverse complement strand
AAAAATTAGTTTAAATAGTTTATCTTATAATATAATTTTTAGAATTTCATCTATTTTCTACAAATTATGGGTAATAAAATTCAAAAAATGATTAAAATAAAAATTTATTTTGAGAAATTCTTCATAAAAAATCATTTTTGAAATATATTTTTTAAAAAGATGTGATTTTTATGACATTAAAATATTTAATAATGAATATTTAAATTATTGAATATGAAAATTATTTTCTTAAATTGGTAACAAATCAATTTAAAAAACTTCTATTATTTTTAAATAAATTAACATAAAAATCACTTTTTAAATTTTTAAATAAACGGACTCAATATATACTTTCCAACTTCAGCACCAATGATTGTAGTACTCTAGTATTGACATAATATCTAAGAACAGAGCAAACAAAGGTAGAATAGGACGTCTCCCTTTTCCAAGTGTAAATTTTGAGCAAAATTATATTTAACAGTTTACTTGTTTATGCCAATGAATTGGAAATATTTTAGTTGTTCCCCATAAAAAAAACTTTGGTACCTTTAGCTTTTAAACACAAACATAATATTTTTCAACGGTTAAAATATATATTGAAGCACATATATTCCACAAATCAAATAAAGAAAAAAGAGAGATATGTACCAACAAAAATCTTTATATAGCGTAAAAATTTATCACAAATACAATGAAAACGCTAATATTATGACTCTAATTTTTTGATATAAAGGAATGAATTAATACATGTAAAAGTTTGTAACTAAATAGTTTTGCGACATAGAGGACATGTGTTGCTAATATTGAGCCATGTATTGATGCAATGTTGGTGAAATAGATGAGAGCAAGATTGAGACTCCCAAATTGGTTTAGAAGCATTTGATGACGATAAATCTCCAAGACATATGCTACACATAGAATCCTCCTCTGTTTTTGTTGATTCATTATCAAGTGTGACATGTTGGGTAGAAATATTTTGGTGATGATCTTGACTCACATGATTCACACCAACGGTGATGTTTTGTTCAAGATGAATGGAATCAAATATAATAGTTTCATCTACCACTGACACTGGTGTCCTTCCTCCAACATTCATAGCTCTCATATGATGTACCATTGGAGTCATCCTTCTTCTTGTTGCTGCAAACATTCTTGCTTTATCTCAATTTTCACTAAAAACTGTATAGAGAGAGAGAGAGAGGGAGTAATTGATTGAAGAGAAGAGTGATTTATGACATAATTTAGACATTGAGGGAATTTTATTTATAGACGTAATCTGGTTATCACGTCACATAAGGTAAGTTATTCAATTAATAAGGCTTAATTACTGCAAATTCTGTTTTTTTATACAAGTCAAAGATTTCACTATAACTAAAAAAGTATCTCACCGGATTTTGTTTTACCATAATTTCGCTGGATGTTAATTATTGTCCAGTACTCTAATAAAATATATGACGCAATTAATTTAGCTTGAGGCATGAATCAGAAGCGTAATTAATTGATTGTATGCGCTTCATGTTCAAGTGACAGGCGAATTTAGTTGCGTTAGTTTAATGAGAACTATGTGAAATCCCCCCAAATAAAAGAGGTTGGTTCAATAAATTCGAACCCGATACGAATATTACATCAATAGTAATTTAACTTTTTTTTTATCAAGACAATTAGAATCTTTTATTAAAATAAAAATAGTTATAATTTTGTTTTGAGGTGTGATATTTAGAATCTAGATGCTAGATATTCTAAAACAAACACCAAAATTGTGGTAGAAAAATAAATATTATAATAGTAAAGTTATCTGTTTGATCTCCGTATATGTTATTGAAATAATATAAATCTTTTTAAAACTTTCTACCTTAAAATGAGATATGATTCTCTTATCTTAAATATTTTTTATAAAAAAAAAAAAAAACTTATCACTTATTTGATTATAGTTTTTAAAAACAGCTTTTAAACTTTTAAATATAAAAGAAAACCTATTTTCAAAAATAATAAATATAATAAAACTAAAAAAATATGTTTTACAAGTGTTTTTGTATACAACGTTGTAAAAAGTGGTTTTAGTTTTTTGTTTTAAAAACGGAACTAGTAATATACTTACACGATAAACTCATATTATAATTTATCTAATTAGAGCCTATCGGGTAAAAGGTTAAAAAATAAAATATATTTATTTCAAAAAAAAGTGATTTTATTTTTATATTTAAAATAAATAAATTTTATGATAATATTATATAAAAATAGTAGAAGTTATTTTAAACTCATCTACTATCAATATTTAAAAATAAAAAAAGAAATATGTATCAAAAGACAAATTATAATTTTATTATTTAGAGTTATAGTTTTTCTCTTTTAACTTCTTTAAAATTATTTTTGAGATAATTGTATTGCTCAATCAGATTCAAATTAACTTTTTTTTAAAATTATTCAATTTTAAAGAAATGATGTGACGTTTATTTTAAAAAAAATTATTTACAATTGTGATTAATTTAATACGAGTTTAATCAAAAATTAATTTCCTCATCCACATACTCATAATCAAAGTAGAGTCAATATTAGCCATCATAGCCAAATTAGTTTGGTCTTCACCATTAGAGGATTCATTAGAGTTATCTCATTTAGCCATTAGAACCTTCGTCTTAGACTTGGAATCTTTCCTCTAGAATTTCTCTTTTTCCAAATTGCGACATTTTGACTTGACATGATTCGGTTCATTGTATCCATAGTAGATGTTGTTTTTCTTGTCAGACTTATCATCCATTCCTCTGCTAAACTACTTGGAGACTTTTTGAGGGAAACACTTCTTCTTTTTGTGCCACATCCTCTAAATCTTTATGGATATGAAAGTAAGCTCCCCATCCTCTGAGTCTCCACTTTGAATCATTATCCTCTAATTTTGTTGTTGCTTGTAGAGCCTTCTTATTCTTGGATTTGAGAACTACAGTCTTCCACTTCTTCTTGGGCTCATCCTCTGCAAACACTATTCAGGTCATTTACTTCTTGAATAATTGTGATCATGGGTCTCCACTTGTTGGGAAGACTTCTTAAGATCTACGTGACATGATCAATAATTGTGTAGCTCTTTTGAAGCACTTTAAACCCTAATACTAGAGTCGGAAACTTGGAAAACATAGTATCAATCTCTTCATCTTACTCCTTCTGAAATACTCAAACTTTCTGACTAGAAGATTAAATTTTGTCTCTTAGCCCTACTTGCTTCCTTCATAGGTTAGAACCAAAACATCATAGATACTCTTAGTTTTCTCCTTGTTAAGACACTTGTCAAACTTCTTGAATGTGATCACATTCATCATAAAAGTTATGGCTTTCTGATACATCTTGTAATTCTTCTTCTGACCATCATTCATCTCATTTTATGAAACATCAGTGCCATCCTCAATGGTAGGAGCAGTGTACCTATCTTCTACCAAATCTCAAAGCACATAATCTTGTGAGATAAAGAAACTTATAAGTTTGTCCTTCAAATACTCAAATTGTTCTCCATCAAATAGAGGGGGTTTGTTGATGTTTCCTCGTGAGGCTTCATCACCAAAACCAAACATGTTGAAAAGTGGATCTTTTCTCAAACACAATAAAGTGCTCAATCTTGAGATTGAACTCTGATGCCAATTGAAGGTGCAAAAAATGAGAAAGGGTTTGAATTATGTTTTGCCTTATTAATTTTCATATAAAAAATTCTGATTCAGGATACTTATATTGAATAAAACATCGTATTAATTATGGAAGGGTAAAAAGCCTAACCATTCTTACTTAAATAATTTTATTGTACATATTATATGCTAAATACTAAAGACAACCTTAGCAAGTTTGATTCCATATCACCAAAGTGCACATTCATTGGATACTCTGAAAGATCTCAAGCTTATAGAGTGTTAAATATGGAAACTCATATTATAGAAGAGTCGATGCATGTTAAATTTGATGACAAACAACTTGACCTTGAAAAATCAAAGCAAGTTGATGATAATGCAAATTTACTGACAAATCATACAACTAAGATAATCCTGAAAATAAAAGTATACAAACAAATTAGAAGAATATGACTAATCATTAGAAGATGAATCTAACCAAGTCAAAAGCACCCAAGATAAATCAAAAGGAAAATCTGGATGGAAGTATAAGTTTTCTCATCTCGAAATACTAATCATTGGAAATGCAAGTGGTTCTTTGAGGACCAAATTGTTGAGGTAAAAACCTTTTTGATATTATGTGGTAATGACAAAAAAAACCTTATGAAATAAATGATTAAGTTTTATGAATGGTGATCTACTAATAATTGCACTTGAGTTTTATTTAAGGAACATGAATTGCATAAGTGAACAAGCAAGAAGCCATCAACAAGTGCATAAGTACATTCTCAATTGTTATGAATTATTCTCATGATGAACAAGTTCGTTACATTCATAAATAGTCATCAGTTTGGCAAAATGACAAGAATCAATTTTGAGAAATAAATTGTTTCATGATTGAGCCATATATTAAGTCATTTGTTAAAACAATAATGGAAGAACATTCACAAGAATGTTTTGGTTATTGAATTAAAGAACCATTGACAAAATGGATATTTTTAGAAGAACAACATGTTGTAAATTAGTTGGCATTTTGCACATGGTCTTCTCATTATTTAATGAGCAATTAAAAGTCAATATTTAAATGCCTACTTGCAAAAACAAACACACAAATTGAGCTTCAAATTGATGACAAATTGATCAGAAGAACATTCTAGTCTATTAAAATATCATTCTGGTTTATCAAGATCATTCTAGTTTATCAAAAGATCATTTTGGTTTATTAAAAGATTATTCTGGTTTATCAAATGAATATTCTAGTTTATCAAAAGATCATTCTGGTTTATCGAAATATCCTTTTGGTTTATTAAAAGACCATTCTAGTTTATCAAGATCATTCTAGTATATCAAAGGATCATTATGTTTTATCAAGATCATTCTAGTTAATTCATTTTAAGGACATGAGTAAAATGAATCATTCCTTATAGTCTAAACCTTAAGTTAAACATGAGTCAAGACTATTCAAAACCAAAAGGACAACAAGGACACTACTACTACAAGGACAACAAGAAGCAAACAACATCAAGATCAATCTCCTAAATGACGAGTTATGAACAAGGACAACAAGGACACTACTACTACACATTTATAGTAGAAAACACATCATGCTTTTGAGAGAAAGGACTGACGCTAGGCAGCTACTAAATCACCCATCCATGTTTTCCATACACCACAAAACAAGAACGGTCTGGTTTTACAAAAGAACATTTTGGTTATTCTCTTTTAAAGATAGAATTAAAATAGATGATTTTCCATAGTCCAAACCAAAAGTTAAAGAGTATCAAGACTGCTCAAATCAATGGTGAAGTTATAACTCGAGTTGAATTCCCAAAGAAGGAAAACAACATCGAAAATGACAACAAGATTGATCTCCAAATTGATGAGTTGTGAGCAAAGATGCAAATACATTGTACTTACATTATTTTGTAGAATGCTCTGCATAATTCTGATTTGAAACAATACCAACTAACATTTCACAACCCATTCACTCACTCATTCACATTTTCCATCAGACTCAAAAGCAAGAACATTATTTATTTGTCAAGAACATTTTGGACAACAATATAAGCATGTGTTTAATTGCTTTAAAACAAATATGACACTTGGGAAGTGGGTCCAACGAATATATTCAATTTAAACTAAATATTCAAAGCCTTTTATCATCAATAAATTGAAGATTAATTAGAAGATGAAGGTAAGAGTTCAATTTACAAATCTACCAACACTTGTTCAAGTGATAACAAGTTAAAAACTCTTCAAGCAAAGTCTACCTCTCTTCACTATATTTGTGGATCATCATTTATTGAGTTTATCTTTATTTATCTGAAATTTTTTTGAGAAGTTCCAAGATCCCAAACACTTTTATCATACACATCATTTGTAACTCAAGCCAATTTTTTATGTTAGATTGAGTGTATTTGTAAAAATCATTTCAATATTGAAAGGTGATTGTAAAAATCATTTATAGGGTGATAGGTGAATATTGTAATTGATTAAGGTGTGATCAAGAGAAAAGGTGTGAATGAGGCCATTCTAGTTTTGAAGCACATAGAGAAAGTATCATGGTTGTGAGGACTTGACTAGCCCGAGTTGGGTGAACCATGATAGTTTTTGTCTATGATCTTTCTATCACTTATCTTTAATTATTTGTATACACAAATCAAACTTCATTATCACCTAATTTGTTTCATTTACTTATAACATATCCATAACATTCTAAACATTTTGTTTCAACCATGATTGATCTTTATTTAATTTAAATTAAGTATATAAATTAAAATTTTAAAAGGGTCATAATTCACCCCCTCCCCCTTTATGTGTTTGACATTGCTACTTCACAAATCATCACTAAAATACACTACTTTTACTTTTGTTGACTTACTCTCATCAATTGAGTCTACATCTATTGATGAAGTATTTGAAGATGATGGATGGATTCTTGCCAAGCAAGAAAAGTTAAATGAATTTAAGAGGAATGATGTTTAGGATCTAGTACCTAGACCAAAGAAGAACATTATTGGAACCAAGTGGATTTTCAAAAACAAGCTAAATTAAAAAGGTGAAGTGGTCAGAAACAAGACAAGACTTGTTGTACAAGGATATAGTCAGCAAGAGGGCATTGATTACAATGAGACATTTGCTCCAGTGGCCAGGTTAGAAGCTATTGGTATCACTTTTTTTTTGTTGCAAATAATAATATTACATTATTTCAAATGAATGTTAGAAGTATTTTTCTAAATGGTTATATAAGTGAAGAAGTCCATGTTAAACAATCCCTAATTTTTGAAAATTCTGAAATTCCAGACCATGTATTTAAACTTAGGAAATCATTGTATGGTCTAAAACAAGCACCTAAGGCATGGTATGATAGACTAAGTAACTTGTTGTTTAAAAACAATTTTGAAAGAGGAAAATTAGACAACACCCTGTTTTTATCATTCAAATTTAAGTGCTTTACCTCACTACCTCCAGACTAGATATTATGTTTAGTGTATGGGTGTGTGTTTACAAGATTATAGGTTGATCCAAGATAATCACATTTAACTGTTGTTTAGAGAATTCTTAGATAAATAAAAGACACTTTCAACATTACCATGTTCTACAAAAATATTTCAATTAAAAATTAAGTGGGTATTGTTATTTTGACTATGTTGGGACAAACATGAGAGAAAAAATACAAGTGGAAACTGCACATTTTAGAACTTAATCTATAGGTCAAGTAAGAGACAAAGCACAATTTCCATGTCAATACCAGAGGTTGAGCAGATTTCAAAAGTTGGTTGTAGTTCTCAATTACTGTGAATGAAACACCAACTAGAAGACTACAAAATCCTAGAAACCAATATTCCCATGTATTGTGACAACACTTATCAATTTTTGTGAATGAAACACCAAATAGAAGACTACAAAATCCTAGAAATCAATATTCCCATGTATTGTGACAACACTTATCCATTTGCTTAATCAAGAACTCAATCCTACATTCTAGAGCAAAACCCATAGAAATCAAACACAATTTCATAAGGGACTTTATTCAAAAATGAATACTTAATAACCGGTTTGTAGACGCTAAATACCCATGGACTAACATATTCATCAAACCACTAGCTGAAAATAGGTTTGACTTTCTTAAGCAACACCTAAACATTACCTTTATACCTAACTGAAGTTGTGCAAAACTAATAGTAGTTTTATTTCATCTAAGGATGAGTCTTATGTTTTAAGCTCAGGATATGTGTTAAGTTCTATTCAATTTATTAAAAAAAAAAACTTTCAAGTCTTTTTGTTTGATGAAAAAAGAGGGAGAAAAATATTGAGAACAATTATGTATTGTGGGGAGATAATAAAAAAATTACTTGGAGTAATTATGTATTGTAGAGTAGCACTCTTGAAACAGTACTTTTGTGCAGCTGTCTACCGAGAATACTCCAGGGGTATGAGCAATGTTTGATAGGTCTCATAGCCCCGATGTATTTTGTTTAGTTGTATAATTTGGATTATCGTCTCAAGAACTATTTTAGTTTGTTTGTAATTGATTATGTCTTTTTTCGTTTGTGTTACGATTTGGCATCTTCGATAAATTGGTTTAAAAAAAAATATACTTACGCTGTTAAAAATTTGGGTGCTACATTAGTGGTATTAGAGCTTTGGTTTAGATTGTAAGTCGACCTGTAGCTTGAGAATCGTTATCTGATCATGCGGGGTAAGTTGTTGAAGTTTTCAAGTTTAGAGTAGTTGTTATGTATTGATGTAGTCGAAAGTTATTTGTGGAATTATTCCAAGTGGTGATACGATTTCTCCTTGATGTTGGTTTTGAAGGAAACAATGCCTACGGGATCTGGAAAAGAGGGAAAGAGAGATTTGTGTTGTTTAGTCAAGGGGATTGGAAGATTTTCGTCGTTATAATCCTCGAAAGTTCACGGGTGATGAAAGCCCAAAAAAAGTTGATTGGCGGATTCAAGAAGTGGAAAAGATCTTCGAGATGATTAATTATCAACCAAGGGCGAAGGTCAACTATGATATGTATCTACTACTAGGGGATGTTGAATATTAGTGGAGAAGTACAAGACTTTTGATGGAACCAGCTCATGAGGAGGTGAACTAGGAATCATTCAAAAGGAAGTTTTTAGACAAATAATTCCCAAAAGTGCCAGGACTAAGCTAGGTGATGATTTCCTTAAACTCTACCAGGGAAACATGATAGTGGGTGAATATGTCGCTAAATTTGAATTGTTGCCAAGGCATTTCAAGTTTTTCCGTGAAGAGATTGATGACCAATTCATGTGTCATCGTTTCCAAGATGGACAAGTGGGACAAGTGATTTGATGTTTTCAATGTGGAAAAGAGGGACATTATGCTACTGGTTGTACCTCTAACAATCTCATTTGTTGCAATTGCCAGAAGCTAGTGCACATTGCAAGGGATTATAGGGATCCGAACATGGAACCAATAGTGAATGCAACAAGGGCTACTCGTCCTACTGCTAACTGATGCGTTTATTGCATGGGTGCCGAAGTTAGAAATGCATCTAGCAACTTGATCCAACGAGACTGCGAGATTGTAGGTAACACTCTAACTACGCTTTTTGATTCGGGGGCAACCCATTCCTTCATTTATATGGGATGTGTGAATCGTTTGAAGTTATATGCGTCTTCTCTACCTTTTGATTTGGTTGTTTCCACTCCTGCTAAGACTTTGGCTATAAATATTGTATGTTTACATCGTATCATTATGTGATCTTGGATTATGCTCACAAACTGGTTCTTTTCCCCAAGCTAGGAGTTGTTCGGTATCTAGCTGCTAACAAACTCGGGGTGTCACTAAGAGAAGGAACTCGTGAGTTTTTGTTGTTAGCTAACATGGAGGCAAAGATAAATGTGAGCATAGAAGACGTGGTGCTTGTCAAGGAGTACCTAGATGTATTTCCAATAGAAAATCCAGGATTGCCACTAGTAAAAGAAGTGGAGTTCTTCATTGATTTGCACTCAAGAATCGGACCTATTTCAATTGCGCCATATCAAATGTTGCCATTAGAATTGAATGACCTCAAGGGCCATTAGAATTAGAATTGAAGAGTTATTTCAAAAAAAGATTTATCAGGCCAAGTGTGTCACCATGTTGAGCTCTAGTACTGTTAGTTAAGAAGAAGGATGGATGCTCGCGCTTATGTGTGGATTATAGACATCTTAATAAGGCAACTATTAAGAATTGTTATCCTTTACCACGTATTGATGATTTGATGGATCAGTTGAGAGGAGCCACGGTGTTTTCAAAGATTTACTTGAAGTCAAGTTACCATCATATTCAAGTAAGAGAATGAGATATTCAGAAAATTGCTTTCAGAACCCGTTACAAACATTATGAATATCTTGTTTTGCCATTTGGAGTTACCAATGCACCAACAACTTTTATGGATTACATAAATATGATCTTTAGTCTATTTCTACATAAGTTTGTTGTGGTGTTCATTGATGATATATTAATATATTCAAGGGCTGAGGAAGAACATGGAGAGCATTTACGCCAAGTTCTTGAGATCTTACGCTAGAAGCAATTGTATGTCAATCTATCGAAGTGCGAGTTTTGGATATAAGAAGTGAAATTCTTGGGACATGTGATAACCAAGGAAGGAATCGACATGGATCTGGCAAAGATTGAGATAGTCCTTGCTTGGAAACTGCAAGAAGTTTTATAGAAGGTTTTGCTAAGATTGTAGCTCTATTGACACAACTTACTAGAAAGGATCAACCGTTCGCATGGACAGAGAAGTGTGAGGAGAATTTCCAATTACTAAAAAAAAAGTTGACAATCTCTCCAGTTGGTATTACCACAACCAGAAGAACCATTTGAAGTTTACTGTGATGCATCTCACCAAGGTTTGGGATGTGTACTAATCCAACATAAGAAAGTTGTAGCATACGCCTCAAGACAGTTGAAGATTCATGAAAGAAATTATCCTACTCGTGATTTAGAGCTTGCTATTGTAGTTTTTGCATTAAAGATCTGGAGACACTATTTATATTGATGCACGTTCACAGTGTTTAGTGACCATAAGAGTTTGAAATATTTGTTTGATCAGAAGAAATTGAACATGTGATAGAGAAGATGGATTCAGACTCTCAAGGATTTTGATTTCACCCTGAGAAGGCCAATATAGTGGTTGATGCGTTGAGTAGAAGAAGTGTGTCAGTGTCTTCAATAGTGATGGTTAGACAACAAGAGTCTTGGGAAGCATTTAGATACCTACACTTGGACGTAGAGTTTGCATCGGGGATTTTGAAATTCGGAACGATTAAGATTTCAAGTAGTATACTTGAAGACATTGCGAATTAAAATTATATGTCGACGAATAATTTAATTATGTTACGAAAAATTCATCCCTCAATTGAGGAAAACTTAGGGGCCAAGTAACCTTGCCATAAGTATCTTCATATGCTCTTGAAAACAAAATCAAAAAAGCCCATTCTCTCTCCCTTCCTCCTCAAAACCATGAACCCTACTTCCTCCATATCATCCATTGCTTCTTTTCTCTTCTCCTTTGAGTGTTGGAAGAACTTGAAGAAGATAAACGCTTAGCCAAGTGGAGTTAATCTAAGGTGAGTAAGAGTATATGCTTTGATTTGTATTTTGAGGCTTGGATGGAATCATGATTTGTTGAACCATGTAAAATTCCTCCTTATTTTCCTTTCCATGACAGCAAAAACATGTAAGTATAAGGGGAAGAGTGATTTTCTTGAGTGGGTGATCAATGTTTTCAATATTTTTGTTATTGTTAGTGTTTCGAAAAAATTGAATAAATTCATTAATATTTGTTATTGATGTGTTGAGTTTTGAAATGAGTTGTTTCCATAAACAAATTTGATCTGAATTTGAAACATTGTTTGTCTTCAAATTGTAAGGGTTAAAATGATTCAAAAATCATTTCAGAACTAGAAATCTGCATTTTTTGCACTTGTATTCGAATACGATGGGACTGTATTCAAATACGACAGTGCCGTATTCGGATACGACAAAACAGTTTTGTTAAAAATTCCATTTTTCAACATTGTTTATGCATTTTGACATATGAAAATCCTTTTCATGGATATACTCAAAATGGGTTACGAGTAAGGACTGATTGTAAGGTAGTTAAAGTTTCAGCGATTAATTTTGACTAAGACAAACACTATTTGTTGAAGGTGTCGGCACGAGTGAGATTTTCATTGCGTTTGATTTTAGTAACGACAATTATTGAAACAACTATAACTAAGGTAAGGCCTCCTTCCAAACTTTTAGATTGCATATGGGACTCTATATGTGTGTTTATGAAGGTGGAAATTGGTGAGATTTGTGTGTTAAATTGTGGAAAGTGAACTTAATGTGATTTATGTGTGTTTGTGGAGATGGAATTTGGTGGTTTATGTGTGAAAATGTGATGTTTTGAAATAGGGTGATTTATGTTTGAATTGTTAAAATTTAATTGAGGTGTTATATGTGTGTTATGGAATTGAATTGATTGAATTTGGTGTAAATTGGCAGAAAATAAATTTGACGTGTGTTTGAGGAAAATATGTTTGAATATGCTATGTGTTGAATTTGAAAAATCATTAATGTTAAATGAGTATTAAGAAAAAGGGAAATCTTTGAATAATTGTATTTACTTAATGATTATTGTGAAAAGAGTTAGAGTGTGCTTATGCATTTCATAGAACATGGTGACCGCAATAGGGCCATGGTGATAATGGCGATCGTGATGGGCCCCGAAATGATGTCATGTGCTCTGTTGGTTTATTTTATCCTTATGGGGATTATCACGTTGTGTTGATCTGTGAAAGATTGCACCTTGGTAAATAGTGTTGCTCTGTGAGAGGCTGCACTCTAGAATATGTTGATCTATGAGCGATTGCACTCTAGTAAGTCGTGTTGATTTCTGACAGATTGCACCTTAGTAATTAGTACTGGTCTGTAAGAGGTTGTACAATTATAATTTAAGCCCCTTCGATGAGGGTTTTGCTTTGGAAATTCTGAAATCATGTGCAATGGCATATACGCATTGCATTAGGGTGCTTCGCATTCTTGGAGCATTACTTTTGTGCAAGTGTCTGCCAAGAATACCGCAGGGGTATGAGCGATGCCTGATAGGTGTCACAGCCCCAATGTATTTTATTTAGTTGTATAATTTGGATTATCGTCTCAAAAACTATTGTAGTTTGTTTGTAATTGATTATGTCTTTTATCGTTTGTGTTACGATTTGGCATCTTAATTAAATTGGTTTAAAAAAAAAATACGCTTACGCTGTTAAAAATCGGGATGTTATAGAAAAGTTTTCTCAATTATCTTGACGTGGGTAACCAATATAATTGAAACCTCTAGGTAAAGTTAATATGGCCATGACCCCCAACAAACATCCTAATTGTTCTTCCTTTACCCATTGCTTCATGCCTAAAATAATCCTCAATGTCCCACCGTATTATCTTGGATCATGCATGTCATGACATTATGTATGCAATGCATATGTAACAATATGTATACAATGCAAATCTCATTAATACATCAATGTAGCAATTAAATCAATCTCAACATAACAACATATAAATGAGAAGGTAAATTAACTTCAAACCATTCATCAAAGGAAGTCTTAATTGAGTGGTTGTTTAATTAGAATTAATCATTAATTTATGCATTCTAATAAGGGGAACTTGGACAAAAGGCAGTGTGACCAAAGGCAGACTTTGACTAAAGGCAAAATGATCATAGGAAAACTTGGACTAAAGACAATGTGACTAGATGCAGACTCTGATTAGAGGGAAACTTGGACTAGATGTAGCATGACCAGAGGCAAAGTTTGATCAGAGGTAACATGATCAGATGAAAACATGGAAATGTGATTAGAGGCAGACTCATATCACAGGCAACAAAATTTGAGCCTACATATTTAAAATAGTCGACTTTACAAAATTTAAAATAGACTCAAATCACTTTAAAAAATTTGACCAAAATTATCGACTTTTAAAATAGGGGTACCAATTTCATAAATCAATAAAAACAGAGGGACTAAAACTACAATTAAGCCTATGTATTTCTAAGTTAGTGAATGGGTTGTTACATTCTCTCCCCTTAGAAATTTTGCAATCAAAATTTAAGAGTTTACCCATTGAAAGAAGTATGGATTAATCATTTGAAAAACACATTGATGGATTCATCAAGATCATTATCAATCTTGAAAGCATTGATATGAGTATGAAGATGAAGACCAAGCTTTACTTCTGGTAAGTTCCTTGCCAAATTCATATGAGCACTTATGTGATACACTAGTCTATGGCAAGGATACCTTGTCCCATGAGGAGGTTCGATCAAAACTTATTTTTAAGGAGCTGAAAGAAACTAGGAGGAAGACATGAAGGAAATAATGAGGTTTGTTGGAAAAATCAAGTACAGAAGAAAATATCCAAACACAATTAAAAATTGAGAAGAAGGACACTGATAAAAAAAAATGAATAAATATGTTTTTAAGTGTAACATTGATGTGTACATCAAATACATAAAAATAATAGGTTTGATTGCAGTTTTGGTTTCCCTATTTTAGCTGAATCGCGAAAGTAGTCCCCCCATTTTATTTCTCCCCAATTTTGATCCTCCAAACATAATTTTTGTAGAAAACTTAATAAGGTTTCATTTTTTTTCATTTATTTAATCCCCACCATGCCTTAAGATCTCTTGGTGCAACAATTATACCAGAAAATCTATGATCATAAATATTGTGATGTGGCTTAAGAAATGACACTTCATCAAGTTTTAGACCAAAATTTTGTTTGAGGGGCCAAAACTGGAGAAAAATAAAATAGGAAAATTACTTTCATGATTCAACTAAAATAGGGGGGCCAAAATAATACTAGTGTCGTTGTCTCACTTTTCTTGACAATTGGTCTCTAATAGTATTTCTTGTTTCTTCTATGTATCTAATATTAGCGGGTGTTGAATTTTGTCATTTCACCATGATTAGATACACCATTATCATCTTCGTCATTAAAACTATGCTTATTGTTTTTTAGTCCACTAATATATACACTAAGCTTTCAAAAACATCCAAGTCATTTGAATTCATTCTTCTTAAACAATTATGGCGTGCAAAACAAACCCATACAATAGCCATTTGATTTTAAAGCTTGAAATTAGGCATTTCTTGTAATATTTTCCATCTTGCTTTGCCAACCCCAAAAGTTATTTCCGTCACACTTCTTAAACTAGAATGATGATAGTTAAATGCTTCATTTTTTTTATTTGAATCTTGGAGTCGATGTAAATTGCGAAAGATGATACCTTGTATTCATGTACAGTCTTAAGAAACCTTTAAGTGAGGGATATCTTGAATTAACAAGATAGTACTTATCTATGTATAAATACAAAATATACTAGAGAATATTATAAAATATTTATTATACAAATAATTCTAGTTGTATAATATTGACCTTCAGGAGGATATGGAAACTAAAACTCGATTTATGAAGAGTATCCATAAGAATTCTTGCATCGTGGATGTATCTTTCCCATCCATACAATGCAAATGTAAAACAGATATTAAAATCACACACAACCATCACATTTATACTAGTATACCATTTCTTATTGAAAAAAGGCGCATGTCTATATAATGAGACATGTATTTTAATATGTGTTCCATCTATTGCACCCACAGTCTTTAAAACAAGGCCAATATCGAGGATCATCTATAGTATATTGAGAAGAAGCGTCAATAAGATCAATAGGTCTAATGGTGTTTTTACCTAACTTTCATACAACTTCTAAAACTTTATGGAAATGAGTATAAATGATTTGATATGAATGTTGAAATCATTCTTAAGCATTTCTATGTGATGAAGGTTGACCTATCATATATAAGAATGCAATAAAACTTTCTTCTACTCCAATGTGTTTGATAGGTGTCCATTAATACCAACTTGTGCAATATGATATTGATATATAATATATTGTTAGACTTTAGTTTTCATTTCATAAGTAGTATTACTCTTATACGAACTATCAGTCATCCTATTACACAATATAAATTAGGATAACTTTTTCAAAACATAGTCAATATAATTGAATGTGAATCATGATGTAAAATTGAATCATCACATTTCTCAAATTGCTTAATTCACTTAACTACTCGTTGATGGAATTGGTACTGGATGTAACATATCCAGTACACAACAAAAATTAGAGGAAATATGAAAATAAAATATACATGATCCAATGAAGAGGAAATAGGTTTAAATAATAATAATTTAGTATTTCTATAATTTATTCACTAAGTATCAAACTCACAAATCTTAAAAATGACAAATATCACTGTACATCAAACTAATAAACAAAAAAAAAGGTCAAACTATTAATATAATTCTTAAAGAAACATTTTATCTTAATGGTGATGACGTTTTAGAAAATGTGTGAATTCAATCAATAATTATACTCGAAGTGATGCTATTAAAGAAATGTACAAATGGTGTCCTTTTTTTTTTTGTTGAAAAAGACTCATGTAGCTTTAAAGTGTAAATGTGATCCTTGTACTATGGATGGAAGTTCAGCTAGCATTGCTAAATATTTGGCATAACGAATGTTATCATATAGTCTTCCTTGGTTTTGTTCCATCCCATCAATGATACGATCAAGAGATCGTTGAAGTTTATCTGATGTTCCCATTTTATCTCTTTTCCCTAAATTCTTCCTCTTTTTTGAAGTGTTTGGTGTTGGGTTGGTTTGAGCTTCATTCCCAACTTCGAAGCTTGTTGGAACCAAGTTGGTTTTATTCATAAAATTTTGATGATAATAAAAGTATTTTATGAGAATAATATATTTGACTTCACAGATTATCAAAGAAGATTGTGTAAATTGAAAAAAATCTAAAATAAGATTTGATTCATATTTATAATTGAAGAAAATCTAAAATAAGATTTGATTCAAATTTATAGTTGAAGAAGATCTAAAATAATATTTGATTCAAATTTATAATTGAAAAAAATCTAAAATAAGATTTGATTCAAATTTATAATTGAAGAAAATCAAATATAAAATTTGATTCAGATTTATATTTGAAGAAAATCTAAAATAAGAGTTAATTCAAATTTATAAATTAAAAAAAATAATGGACCACATTGAAAAGAATATATGATCAAGATTTAAAGAAGATTTGATCAAGATTTATATACAACAAAATATGAACATAATCAATCTGAAGAATTTACAAACTCAATCTGAACAAAATACAAACCAAATCAATTTAAAAAATTTACAAACTCAATTGGAACAAAATACAAGCAAAATCAATCTAGAAGAACTACTCATTAGATTCGGAAATAAAGAATTGGATAAAGAACATATTATCAAAAAACATCTTGTTCTAAATTATTTTTTAATAAGAACATTATTGACGAAGTTAGGAATGAAGATACAATTCATAATTAAACAATGACTAAATTGAAGCCCTAATTTTAACTATAAATAAATACTCAAGGTTGAAGAAAAAGATGATCAAAAATCAAAAGAGAATAGAAGAACTCAAGCTCAAATTTCAAATTCATCTTAGAATTCAAAGAGAGAAACACTTGCTCGAATGAGAAGTATTTTCGAAGTGTTTTTTTCTTAGAGTGTGATAGTTATTATTATTATCAGCTTTGTTATAAGCAAATGCTTAAAGTTCTAATATTTTGTATCCAACCCGATAACGGTTTAGTTCGTTCTTCAATATCTGGGGTTGTTAAGAGAAGACTTGACTTGTACGGGTCTAAGTGGTTAGTTCCTCAAAAGTCTGAGATTCTCATGATGTTTGGAAAGACTGACTTGGAGGGTCACTTGCTTTGTAATTCATGATATTTGAATTAGTGGATTAAAGTCTTTTGAATGAACGACTGGATATAGCCAAGTTAGTGGTGAACTAAGATAAATCTATGTGTCAAATTATCTATGCTTTCATTGATTGTTGCCTCTGAATTAAATTATTTCTTATCTAAGTAATTCATAAAACATCAAATTAGCAAAAAAACTATCAACTTTGGCAAACACAATTCAACCATTTTTCTTGTGTTTGAACCTTCAAAGCTATCATCCTCTCCTTCATCCTCAGTAATTGGATTATTCTTGCAACCTTCTTCAAATCACTACAACATTTATGGTCTCTGGCAACATTTTTTTAAGCAACATGTATAAAATGTTGCCTAAAAATAGATAAGACAACATTTTATATCTGTTGTCATTATTGTTTTTGCAACACCGTATAAACGTTCTCTAAAATATTTTTGGGAACAGTTTTAAAGTGTCCTTATAATAACTCAATGGCAATATTTGATAATTGTTCTCTTAGATATTTTTAAGAACATTTTTCGATTGTTACCTTATTTTGAATAAAAGGCTATAACTATAAAATGTTCATTAAAAATTTAGTATTCATGAAATTTTTTGCGGAAATAATTCCCTCCAAATAATATATTAACAATATATAATATGTTATATATATATATATATATATATATATAATATGTAAACATTATATTATTTTTTAATATATAATGAAAAAATGTTCCCTATTCGTATAGTTTAGGCAACGTTTATAAATAGTGTGCCCAAAAGTGCAAAATAAATGTTGTCAAAAGTAATAGGCAACGCTCGCATATGAGACGCATGAAAAATGTTGCCTATTCTATTTGGCAACATTTTTCTATGTTTTGACAACATTTTTCAAATGTTCTTGAAAAGCAAAAATGTTGTAGTGAATTGAGATATTGATCCTTCAAAAGGTGGTTGCTCTTCATATGGCTTGTAAAAAGCAAATTCAATAGATATTGCACCACTGAAACATTTCTCAAGCAAATCAATGAATTTAAGTTATCCATTTTTCCAATTCATAATCTCTAGATCCTCCTAAAAAATAAACATATAAATAAATCATTACAAAAATATGCAAGTCATAAAATACTTCAATAGTTAATATTTGAATTTCATAGTTAATTTCATAAATGATGAAAACTTTCTTTCTAGATCCTACTAATAAGCTAGTTGCTAATATTTGAATTTTGAATACCAACATGTTACTAATTTTGAATTATGTTAGCCTAAAAAATAATGAAATTGGAAATGAATTAATATGTTGGCTCATAAACTCAAACTAATTAATTAGCAAATGAACTCTCTAAACTAATTACAAAAGAAAACATTATGTAAAACCATTTATCTGAAAAAAAAAATGTTCTAAAGCATTTTCTATTGTAGATGAAATTTCATGTAACAGAACAACTAAAATATTTCAAATCTTAATTGGACAATTCAAAATTTACTATCACTATATTAATCTATTTTCTGGACAAATTTCAAATCCTAAATTGATTATGGAACTTAAGTACTCATCAAATTCTCATACAATAAAGAACCAAACAACAAACAAACACACAAAAGCAAAATAAAATGTGTATAAACATATCAATATTGTTGTATAGTTAAAATGATTCAAATAAAATGCATATAAAACAACAAAAAATAATGCGGAGAAATCGAAAAGGAGAAGAAAATTTGTGAGATATTTCCAAAATATTGATAAATATATGTATGTATAATTGGTTTTAATTGATATGATCTAGTTGTCGTTTGTGTTCTTGACCTGAATCCGTTGGATTGGAGCCCAGGTTATGCTCGAAAAGTGGCACTAATTAACCACCAGACCAAGAATGACAAAACCAAGAATTGTACCTCTTTCTCAAGTGACATTATTTTTCTATAAATAGTGTCACTTTGGACATAATGAAGTCACGAAATTTTAGAAATTACTACCCACTTTTCTCACCTATTATTATATTCTAAGTCATCTTATTCTTCTCTAATGCATGAGTGAAGAATAAGAAAAATTCTTTTGTAACATACTATTGAAAGATACTTTTGGTGTGATAGTGCAAATCATATTAAGGTTTTTCAAGTATTCTGAAGGAGATTCGCTGATTATCTCATTTGCATCCGATTGGTGGGGGTGAATCGAACCTAAAAGTTAGTGTAACAACACGCTTTGGAATTTGCTACATATAATCTCCATCAACAACTTCACTATTAAAGTCTTGTAGCAGTTGTCACCAATACAACTCCAACAAAATTTACTTGACGAAAACCTAGATCAAATTCGAACACAGCGACGCGAAGAAGACAAAGATGCATGGTAGAAGAAAACCACGGAAAAGACAAGTGCATGAAGGAGAAAACACAACAGATGAAAATTGGTAGAAAAACCCCTAAAATGGGCAATTTTGGATTTTTCAAAAAGAGCAAGGGCACTTACGTCATTTTTTCTCATTAGTGAGTAAAGATATGTGTTTTTCAATTTTTGTGTCATTTTCTCTCGCATATATCGCTAGAGCCAAGTTTTTCATTTGTAGTAAAAAAAAGAAATATTTTTTAACAAATTTTTTTTAAAATATAAAACAAACACTCTTTAAATAATAAAAAAAAATTAATTAATTTACGAAATTAAATACATAACATTCCTTTCTTATTTAATTTGTTCCTCCTTTTCATTCACTTTCTCGATACCGCATATTTTTATATTTCTATTGTTATAAACTTTTCTCTATCCTTTTTTCATTCTCATAATCTTTATTGGGCTTAAGATATGTGAATTTCAATTGAGGTTTCATCTGAGGTTTGTTAGGGAGTGCCAACAGGTAGCATGGGACAAAGTGGAACATATATGGCTTGGGATAGCCTGAAGCAATTTCAGCTTGTAGAGCTTTTTCTGTGTCTAAATTTATTTCTTTTTGTCACCAATCTGGCCGATTTATATTATCTTATATAGGGAATTCAGTTGAGTAGGGGTTATATAGACTTAATCATACATGTTTGACATCTATGGTTGATGGTTCTTTTTGCAGAGTAGGATAGGTTAAATTATATTTGTGAGTCCTTTATCTTAATTTCAAGTAACGTTTTAGTCTTTTATCTTCTTTTTTTCGAGTTAGTCCTTTATTTTAATTTTAAGTGACAATTTGATATTTTATGTTTTAAAATTTCAACAATGTTAACCTTTTTTGTACAAAAATTCAAAAAAATCATCAAAATTTTCAATCAAAACCCATAAAATTAATAATCATTTTCAATATAATGCAAATTTTATCAAATTCATAACTCAAATATTCAAATACACTCATATTTTCATCTCCAACAACATCAAATAAAGAATAAAAATATGAGTTAATTTCAAGATTTAAGATATGAATTTGATTAAATTTGTATTTTATTGAAGATGATAATGAATTTTATGGATTTTGTTTGAAAAATTTGATGATTTTGTTGAATTTTTGTAAAAAAAAGTACAACATTGTTGAAATTTTAAAACATAAAATATCAAATTGTTACTTAAAATTAAAATAAAAGACCAACTCAGAAAAAGAAAAAAAAAAAAAA
>JBBPBS010001102.1:13113185-13132666 GCA_037974835.1 Cicer judaicum | reverse complement strand
AAAAAAAACTAAAACGTTACTTGAAATTAATTGAAAGGACAATGAATGTAATTTAGCCAATAGGATAAAAAACATTATAATATATTAATATTAGAGAGATTTCGTAGATAATATTTATCTTTGAAATTGTCGGTATTTTTAAAATTGTATTATTTTGGCCAATCGTAAACCTCCTTTTTATTGAATTATACTTATGATCATCTTAATACACATTAATATTTTATAATTGATAAAAAGAATATTATAAATTAGAAATTGATTTAAGATTTTGTATTTTAAATTTACAATAAAAATTCTAGAAATTATAAACACATTCACCATTCTAATACATGGCTTGTGTACACACGAGTACATATACTAGTTAACTAAAATAAAAGTAAAATATAAAAGAATAGAAATGAAAGAGAGAAAGAATGGAGATTTATTTATTTTTTGACAAATAAAAAGAGAAGAATACAATCTTTGTATTATATTGTTTTAGATATTTTATATTAGTCTTATTTAATTGATACAAATTTATTAACTTACAAATATTTGAATGGTGCCATAAATGTGTCAATTATCATTCCACTAACTTTAAAGATAAAAGCTTTAAGTAATGAAATTGTCACATATATCTACTAAATATTGCAAATATTCATAACATCTAAATTTAGTGTTCAACTATGGATACTAGAAAAATCAAAATAATAATACCTCCCTTTTTTTTATGAAATACCCTTAGAAATAGCTCCCTTTTTTTTAAATGCCCTTAAAAATTTTGAGTCACACATGTAACATTTAAATGTGTTAGGGCTATTGTGTTAATATTTCATATAAGGCTTGTGGTTAAAGAGATAATAGTCATTAAAAATATTATGTAGACACTATGTTTATGATTGGTAGAAATAGAAATAAGAAAATTTAGATGACACTCATAGTGAAGAGCAAGTGATTATTATAAATAAATAATTATGATCCCCTCTTGTAGACACAATGATATAAATCTCTTAGTAACTTTGGACATTATTTTTATCAAACTTTTTTTGGGTAAAAAATGGTTCAAGCCAAAATTCGAACTCGGATTCTATCGAATAGCTTATCTTTAACTAAAATTCATTAACCACTTGAGTTCAATCACTTAGTTCATTCTCATTAAGATTTTTAGATTCTTTAGATACTTTTCGCGTTCATCATCTTGAACTGATTAGATTATAACAATAGACTTGTTTTAAAAACATGTTTTTGATTAATGTTAATATACTTTATATGATAGTAAAAGGTTAAAACATACGTTTTTTTTTTATAGAAAAATAAGTTTCAGTGCTCGTACTAAAATAAAAATAGTACAATTTTTTTTTTTGTTAATATTGATTTACTTTATATGATATTCAAGGGTTAAAACACATATGCTTTTGATAGAAAAAATAAGCTTCATTCTTTTGTACAGTATAATCCAATATAAAGATTAAGAAAATGAAAAACAGGTTAACGATACATATAAAAATTGGAGTCCATATCTGCTCAATTTCCCAGCCTCCATTTTTTGTCAAGTTTTCTTTGACACATGGCAACTAAAATTTCAACGGTTGAAATTTAATTAAATAGTAAAAATCAGTTTTAATTCATTAAAAAAAACATGAAAACACTTGTCTCTGATCAATATTGTTGCACTACTGCTACATCACCACCACATTGTTGCACTGCTACATCACCACCACATTGTTGCAGCACCACATCTCCACTGCAACATTACTACATGCCTTTGTTCAAATAATCTCTTCTTTTTTTATCTTACAAGTTCTATACTCGTCAACTCCATCATTCTCTACTTATAGCGACACCGCTTCGATGGACCGCCTCATTGTCGTTGTCTCACCTTCGCCGCAACGCTCTACCTTTTTGCTTCTAGTGGTAACGTTTTCAAAACCAAGTCAATTTTGTCACCCCAAGATATGGGAAAATTGAAAGGATATATTCAAGCAATTAAGTAGATGATTAGCAATTGAGCAATTGTCTTATAAGCAATTGAAAGAGTCAATTTTGTCACCCCAAGATATGGGAAAATTGAAAGGATATATTCAAGCAATTAAGTAGATGATTAGCAATTGAGCAATTGTCTTATAAGCAATTGAAAGAACATTTCTCTTATAAGTTCAAATGCAAATTACCATCACATTAGAAGCTATAGAGTATTCTAATAGAAATAATGTAGATTTTGTATCATAAGGAATTTTTTCAGCAAGCTTCATAAGCTTTGAAGCATTTTGGTTGATTTTCTAGTTCTATACACAAAGTGGGAGCATAAGGATCTTGGATTCAATCAAATTGGTTATGTATTGGAATTGATCAAATTGGTCCTATATTGGAATTAATCAAATTGGTTTTATACTGGAACTTCATCCCCTTGCGCTGCCTCTCTGTCTCTTTCTCGCGCCGCTGTCACTCCATTGCAGCATCGTTGCACCGTCGCTCCGATTATCCTGCTTTAGATTTTTGTTCAAGTAGTCTCTTCAAATCTTTTACAATATTCTTATCATGTTTTTTTTTATATTGTTCTTATCCTCTAGTTATCATTAAAGTCACTTTTTTTTTTCTTTTTTTTTTATCGTTTTTCTTTTTACAGGTTCTTTATTTCAACCAATTTGATGGCATTTTGATTCAATCAATTTAGTTACGTGGAAGTTGGTCTGCATTATGAGTTTATGAGTTTCCTTTTAGTTCAACCGAATTGGTTATGTGGACTATATTCAACCAAATTGAAAGACATTTTTATATGAATTATTAGGTTCCTTTTAATTACACTTGTATTCTCACATATTTCATGTAACTTGGATTTTGTATTGAATATTTATGCTAAAAATTGTAATTGAAATTTGAAATTAACACTTCTTTAATTAAGAGATTTCTGAGTTTTGTACTGCATAACATAAAAGATTGTTCAAACTAACATTAAGTGATTAAATTGCATAACTTAACAATCTTTTCTTTGAATATTTTTAATAAAATAAACTTTGTTGACTAACTTATCATAGACTAAGTAAGTTAATATTATGACCCTCACATTTTGGCAATAATCAATAACATAAAAGTAGTGTCAAAACATAGAAAATGATTAAGCCAATAACATAAAACAGAAAGATGCACACACAAAATTATCACATTTTTAATGTATAGAATATACCTCATAACAAAGTCTCATAAAAAATGTTTTAAAGAAATTGTGAAGTCTTAGTGCGTCAACTTGACTTAATTTTTTCATTTGAGTTGTAGTTTGATGTTGAATTCTATTGTCAATTTGGCTTGATTAGCTTGATTGTGTCATTTGATCCACAAAATTTCCCACTTCTATCATCTCTTTTATGTTATCGTAATTTGTACCAATATACAAACCTTAATACAAATCATTTATGCAAGTGTCTTGATACTCCTCATATTCCTCTTGAAATTCCTCAAGACATTTTGGAGTGTAAACATTTTCGGCTTGTACAAGCATACGAGCCTTCATCATTTTCAATTGAGGTAGTTTATGTCTGGACTCAAAATCAGCTTTTGACTTATTGTTCCGTTTTCGATTTACAACCCTTTTAAAGTGTGTAAAAGTTGTACTACATTTAAATATGAT
Organism: Cicer judaicum; assembly: GCA_037974835.1. Classification (NCBI taxonomy): domain Eukaryota; kingdom Viridiplantae; phylum Streptophyta; class Magnoliopsida; order Fabales; family Fabaceae; genus Cicer; species Cicer judaicum. Next base: position 13,129,062 of record JBBPBS010001102.1, on the reverse strand, counting down.
TTTAAATGGTTTTTCAAGTCAGCATTAAAGCTCTAACTTAATTGAGTAGATCTCATACTTGTAGTGAATATTTTTCGAACATAAGCCCATGCTCATTTTTCCTTCAATTGAAAAATCATATGTAGCCACAAATCTTTCGAAACATTATTTTCAACAAGTATCGAATTCCAATGCATTCAAAATGCAACCTCGTTTTCGTGTAGATCTATGCATGCTTCAAAATTTAAGCAAAATTATGGACTCTTTTGATATAGATGATTTACATGCCTTAGAGCATTTTTTTCTTGTATGCCAAGTGCACAATCCATGAAATATTTTTGGCACAACTAAAAAAATAGCCTTAGCCATTACAACATCTTGATATGTTAAAATGGTTTTTGGATTTTATCCGCCCATTGTTTTGCGAAAAGTTTCAAATAGCCACTAAAAAGAAGGACTTGTTTCATCATATAACAATGCAGCTTGTAAGACCCATAATTTTACATTACACTTTATGTATTTTAGTGTATTTTGGGTATTGAACTCGAAGGCTTTTTAGCCAGGTTATTAATATTTTGTGAGCTTAATTGCCCAAAAATATATTTTGATGTCCCGATTAAAACTGTTCGTCGATGAATAAATTAAATTAAATGTTGTGGATCTTTTACGAAGAATTTAATTCTAGAGAGTTTCGTTAAAAATATCTCGGGCTGCTAAAAATTGCATCTGTCAATTGAGTTGCGACGAGAGTAGATATTTTTAACAAGAAGTGGTTTGGGAAGTGATGGGTGAAATGGTAATTTTAATAAATATCTAAAGATTTTGATATATTTGTTAATTATAATTAATATATAAATATGTATATATGTTTGTGTGGAGGGAAAAGAGGAGGAAATAGAAAGAAAAGAAATATAAAGGAAGGAAAAAGAAAGAAAGGAAAAGAAAAGGAAAGAAAAGAAAGATTTCCATCTCCTTCCTCTCCCTGCCTTGCGTAAACCCTTCTTCCTCCTTTCTCCATTTTTATTCATTTTTGCTTTCTTGGCTTCCTTTTAATTCAAGAATAGAAACCCAAGGCTTGGTGGATGATAGGACAAGGATTTCTCAACTTCACTCTTCCTCTTTGATTCGAAAACGAAGAAAAACGGTGTTAGGGATTTCAAAACCGTCAAACACAAACCTCCCCGTTTCATCTAGATCTAAGCTTCGTTTCGTGAAGAGATAGAAGGGAAAGTTGCTCACTACCATGCTACGGTGCTTGGGAACCAACTTTGGAAGCGGCGTTGCGAGCGGAAAATTTATCGGATTTACTCACGGTACCGTAATCGCACGTTAAAGCTAATGTGAAGGTAAGGGCTCCTTCCAAACTTTTAGTTTGCATTTAGGGACTTATTTGTGGTTGTGTGAAAAGAATTTTTTTAGGGTTGGAGTATTGATCTGGGGAAAATGAATTTAAGGCTTTATGGGTAAAATCTTAGAGTTATGTTTTGGTGATATTGATGAATATTTCGTGGAAAATGAATTTAACCCATTTTTGTATGAATTTGAGTAAATGAATTTTGACGTGGTCATAATTAATGCTTATGAAATTTGATATGTGTATGGTTGGATTTTGTGGATAAATGAATTGATGTGTTTTGGTGTGAATCGTGGATTGGATTTGATAATATGGTTGAGTTTGTTTTGTGTGGAATTTGAAAACCATAGAGTTAAACGAGTATTAAGAATAGGGAATATCTTAATGTCTTGTTTACTTAATGTATGTTTGTGAAAATCGTTTAAGTTAAATGAGTATTAAGAATGGGGAATCTCTTAATGTCTTGTTTACTTAATATTTGTTTTGAAAATTGCTTAAGTTAAAAGAGTGTTAAGAATGGAGAATCTCTTAATATTTTTGTTTACTTAATATCTATTTTGAAAATCGTTTAAGTTAAAAGAGTATTAAGAATGGGGAATCTCTTAATATTTCTGTTTACTTAATGTTTGTTGTGGAAATCGTTTAAGTTAAAAGAGTATTAAGTATGGGGAATCTCTTAATATTTCTGTTTACTTAATGTTTGTTGTGGAAATCGTTTAAGTTAAATGAGTATTAAAAATGGGGAATCTTTTGATATCTGCATTTTCTTAACGATTGTCGTGGATGGAGTCAGTGTATGTTCATGCATTTTCATTCTTTTTGTAAATCGTGCAGACCCGTAATAGGTGGCACCTTGATAAATAGTACTTTGGCCTGTGATAGGCGGTACATTTATGAATTACGTTTTTGTAAATTGTGCAGACCTGTGATAGGTGGCACCTTGGTAAATAGTATTTTGGCCCGTGATAGGCGGTACATTTATGATTTACGGTTTTTTGTAAATTGTGCAGACCAATGATAGGTGGCACCTTGGTAAATCGTACTTTGGCCAGTGATAGGCGGTACATTTACAATTTATGTTCCTTTTAGTAAACCGTGCAGACCCGTGATAGGTGGCACCTTGGTAAACAGTACGGACCCGTGATAGGTGGCACCTCGGTAATTGGTACTTTGGCCTGCGATAGGCGGTACAATTATGATTTACGGTCCTTCGAGGAGGGTTTTGGTTTGGAATTCCGAGTCCATGCATTTTGGCATATACGCATTGCATTAGGGTGCTTGGCACACGAGTCGCATTTGATTCAAGTCATGATTGAGTGTTATGTATTGATATTGTGTGTAAGTGTGATTGATTGTAAAACTGTTTCGAAACCCAAGTTGTCGTGGTAATTGAGTTGAAATTGCTAAGTGTTATGTGTAAGTATGATGCATTGTAAAACTATTTTGAAACCCAATTGGTCGTGGTGAATGTGTGGGAATTGCTAAGTGTTAAGATTTGGAGTTGTGTATGAATGTGATTGAGTTAGTTTATGTATTTTTGGAAGAATATGCAGGGAAATCGATTTCCCAATCGATTTGATGAGTTACAGGGACTTCGCTTATTTGACAAAATCGATTTGCCAATCGATTTTATAATATGTTTTTCAAAACCATTTAAGAAATCGATTTGGCCATTACAGGAGCTCAGCAAAATTGACAAAATCGATTTGGAAATCGATTGGCTTCAATACAGGGGTTCAGTTTTTCATTCAATCAATTTCCCAATTGATTGATTTAAGCCCAGAGTTCAATTTTCACAAAAAAACTTTCAGGAAATCGATTGGCTCAGTAGAAATTCTTATTTTGAGTTAGATAATCGATTGCTCAATTGATTTATCAATGTTTTGGACAGTTATTTATTAATTGATGGATTGAGAACTCTATTTTGATTTCATTTTTATTTGGCAAGTATTATATGAATTTTTAGCATATGAAAAACCCTTTTAAGGTGCATGCTAACTTGAAAGGTTATTTGTGCATTTAAAAACTTAAATGTTATGTGTTAATTGTTAATTTCGGTTGGTGACCCTTTACAACTATTGTGGAAATCAGGGCTTTGCCCTCATATGAGAGCCAAGATAATCCTACCGGTTCGTACCCCATGGATGAGAATGTAGATGGGAATGCATGACCGGAGCTATGTTAGGAGGATCTTACGGGGCGCGTGGAGATCACTCAGGGTGTATAGCTATAGTTTTTTTGGTAGAATGATCAGATTAGGATGACATAGAGGGAACATATGTCTTTCTTTTAGACTACGTTTATTTTGAACTGGAAAACTATACCTTTACTAATATTGTCGGCATGACATCTTATTTGAATGGGTTCCATGTATCTTTTGTGGTTGTGTAAATACTTTGGATTCATATTTCAAAAGAACTATTCCGTTGTGTATCAATTATATTGACTTATATAATTATTCAAAGGTATTTTACTTAAATATTCTTTGTTTCATTTTAATTTCTTTTGAAAAAAAATACACCATCGCTTTGAAAATCGGGGTGTTACACAGCCCCAAAAATGATTGTTTTCTTGTGATTATTAATTCCAACAAAAACTCCCAATGGTCGACAATCCTTATTTGTCTTGTATGTAGTGTCAAAAGTGATGATATCACCAAAGTACCCATAATCATTTATCATTTATGCATCTGCCCAAAATATATTTATTATTTGTTCATCAACATCCATTTGAAATTCATAAAAGAATGAGGGATTTTCACTTTCTTGTTTGAAATACATCAATAATGCACCCACGTCACCATACTTTAGTGATTACTTCCTTTTGGTTCGAAAATAATTCTTAAGGCATTGTCTTGTAAAACCAACAGTCTCTATTCCACCGACTTGCTTTGACATGTATTCATGAAAATCTTTTGGTCTTAATTCAGACTCATATGCCAATACGATATGTGATGCTTGTGCCTCAAATATGTGACGATGAGAATGAATCATATGAATATAATCTAGCAGTTGAAGAGGGTGATTATGATGAGCTACAAAGTCAACAACTTTATATTCCCAATCTTCCAATCAAGGGAAATAGCCATATGTGTTTTACATCAAGTTCTAGTTTATGCTCTATGCTCGTTTGTCAACACCTCGAATACCCTCTTTGAAGCATGTGAATCTTCTTGAAGTCAAAATCCTGTCTTTTTTATTTATTTTATTTGCATTTTCTCGACGAATACGAAATTCAATTCTTTTACTGTATTCATTATAAAATTCGTAAGCGGTCGCTGATCAGAGCATTTGGGCACATGTTTTTAGGTTTTTAGTTTGGTATTTTAAAAGCTCTTTATTGCTTAGATTAATATTTTTAGCTTGTTTCTAAACTTTGGGTCGAATTTGAATTATAATTTTATTATTTGTATTTTAATTTTATTATTTACATTTTGACTCTTTCTCACTGTGTAGGTCATAACTTGAGCTCTGGATATCGGATTGACATATATAAGCAAGCGTTGAAAAGATAAACATTTGAGCTACAACTTTTGTGTTAGAAGGAATGACCAATTCCGAACTTTACTGGGCTAAAATTGCAAATTTCATAATATGAATTTTTGTAATAATTTTAATTAGAGGGCCACTTGTTTTTAAACCCTAAAGTTCAATATCAAGTACTATATATTGGCAGTTTTGTTTCTTTTCTAAGGACGAAAAAATTAGGATTCAAATTGCTACAAGAAATAAATAATGTTATTTTAATTTCATGGAAGGCTAATTTTATAAGATTAATCCACGAGTTCAGAGTTTCATCAACACCTTGAGATTCATGTTACACTGTCAATTTTTATTCATGATTCTTCTCTTGTTTATTTGATTATATTGATATTTTGATTGCTTAAATTGAGTTTCAATAGGATTGATTAAATTATTTTGATAAAATTTGGTTTCGGTTTCTAATTTAATTGAATTATAATTTTGCGATGCTTGATCGTTAGTTGTAATATTTTGATGATTGTGGTGCTTAATCCAATCAAAGAAACAAATTCACATAGGATTGATTACGCTTGTTTGATCAATTCTATAGTCAAATAAGAATAGAATCATAAATTAGAAATTAAACTCATTGATAGAATATGTGATAGGTCTGAAACTCGAATAAGTGGATTAATCGTTTTGCTCATTTGTTAAATAAAAAATTCTAAAAAACCCCCTTTTTAATTTCAATTTTCAATTCGGTTATTATTATTATATCAAAAGTCCTTGTGAAACGATTCGATTTATTACGTCTATTTACATTTTATCAATTGTATTTGACCCGTGTTCGACAGCGGATCAAATTGGCGCCGTTTTCGAGGACTCCCTGATAATAATATTAACCCTGTTTTTAGGCGACTGTCTCGGATTGCTCCGAAATTTCGCCTTAAAATCAGAAAAAATTCAAGGAACAGGACTCTGTATAAGATCCTTATACATAAACGACAATCAAAATCCCAAATTCCTTAGACCTTTTTTTGAATTTTTTTAATTTTTCATATTCTCCAAAAATTCCAAACAAATTTGCGTTGCCTTTATTTGATTTTTAGAATTTTTTGGTGGTTTTTTATTTTTCACTTCAATTTTAGCATTCGGGACATTGTTGGATTTTTCAGAATTGTTATTTTGTATTGCATTGTTATGATGATGCATGACTAGGGCTAGTTCTGTGAATCTTCATTCTCTTGAATCTGAAATAGATAGGACATTTCATTTATGTCGTAGACTTAATAGAACTGCTAGTGTTAACGAGTTAGAGTCAGATACTGAAATTGATAACTTCTTGCAAAATATGGCTAATGTGAATAATAGAACCTTAAGACAATTTGTTGCACCTAATGTCAATTATAATGCATTATGTATCACATATCCTGAAGTTACTGTACCATTTGAACTTAAATCTAGTTTAATACACTTGCTTCCAAAGTTTAATGGTCTTGCAGGTGAGGATCCCCAGAAACACTTGAAGGAATTCCATATTGTGTGTTCTACCATGAAGTCTCAAGGAGTCACAAAAGACCACATTAAGCTTAGAGCGTTCCCATTTTCACTCCAAGATGCTGCCAAGGACTGGTTATACTGCCTTCAACCACGTTTTGTTACAAGTTGGAATGATCTCAAGATATTGTTTCTAGAAAAATTCTTCCCTGTCTCAAGAGCTACTTCAATCAGAAAAGAAATATGTGGTATCAGACAGATTGACAGGGAATCATTACATAAGTATTGGGAGAGATTCAAGAAATTAGTGTAAAGCTGTCATCATCACCAGATTTCTAAACAATTGCTCATCCAATATTTTTATGAAGGCTTGCACTCTATGGATAGAAGCATTTTGGATGCTGCTAGTGAGGGAGCACTTGTCGATAAGACTCCAGAAGCGGCAAGGGCTTTGATTAAGAACATATCCATTAATTCTCAGCAGTTTACGACTAGAAGCAATTCAACATAGTTGACAAAAGGTGTGAATGAAATTCAAGCTTATTCCCACAAGAATTTAGAAGGAAAACTTGATGAGCTTACATCTTTAGTAAAAAAAATTGGCAATAGGTAAAACCCAAGCAGTTGTCTGTGGTATTTGCACTTCTCTAGAGCATTCTTCATATTCATGTCCTACATTGCAAGAAGACCCAATTGCTGATGCTCCTCAAGCATATGCAGCAAATATATACAATCCTCAAGCCAATTATGATCTATCATCTAACAGGTATAATCCTGGTTGGAGAAATCATCCCAACTTGAGATAGGGGAATTCATCTGCACAACAGCAACCTAGGCAGCAACAACAAAATATTCCTCAACAGCAAAACATTGCACCTTCATTAGAGGACCTCGTTAAACAAATGGTTGTCCAAGATCTCCAATTTCAACAACGATCAGATTCCACCATTCAAAATTTGGAAACAAAGGTTGGTCAGCTAGCCACTTCAATCAATCAATCAATTACAGACTCAAGGGTCAAACCAATTGCCTGCACAGTCAGTAGTAAATCCAAATGCTCCCAATGTCAGTTCAATTACATTGAGGTCTGGGAAAGGTATTGAAATACCAAAGGTACCTGAAACTGTAGTGAAAAATAACAAGGTTGTCGAGGATACTTCAATATCTGAAACTATTGATGTTGAGCAAAATATACCACTTCCTTTTCCTCAAAGGACAGTGAAGACTAAGAAAATGGACGAGGCAGATAAGGACAACTAGATCCTGGATACATTTAAGAAGATGAAAGTGAACATTCCCCTTCTTGAAGCAATTAAACAGATTCCAAGATATGCAAAATTTCTAAAAGATTTGTGCACACACAAGAGAAGGTTAAAAGGTGATGAAAGAGTAAACATAGGGCGAAATGTTTTAGCCCTCATTCAGCCCATGCCCTAGAAATGCAAAGATCCGAGAACTTTTTCCATTCCATGTACCATAAGTAATAATCAATTTGAAAATGCTATGTTAGATTTAGGAGCTTCCATTAATGTTATGCCTACATCTATTTTTAACTCTCTTGCTCTTTGACCTTTACAAAGTACAGGTGTTACCATTCAATTGGCGAACAGGAGCAATACTCGTCCCGCTAGACTTGTGGAGGATGTACTTGTTCGAGTTAATGAATTGATATTTTCAGCAGATGTTTACATTCTGGACATGGAGGGAGAGAATAAGTCCAACAGGGCGCCTATCATCTTAGGCAGACCATTCTTGAAAACTGCTAGAACAAAAATTGATGTGCATGTTGGAACTCTATCCATGGAATTTGGTGATAGCATTGTAAAATTTAACATCTTTGATGCTATGAAATTTCCCGTGGAAGAGCATTCTATTTTTCAAATTGAATTGCTTGCTGATTTGGTTGATGACACTTACCCCGATATGTTTGCCACTGATTTTCCTTCATTGTCTGGTTTTGATGATACTTATACTTGTGAACTTTGTATTGATACTCAATTGTGCTCTATGTGTGTTGAGATTGAAGTTGCCTTGCAAGTTGATCATTGCACAAATATTGATATTTCTACTAATATAATTGATTTTGCAGACTTAGCTTCAGCCACTGGTGTTGTACCTTCCAATGAACAACCACCAACTATAGAGCTTAAACCACTTCCTGAAAATTTGAAATATGTTTATTTAGAAGGAAATGGCAAGTTACATGTGATTATTGCATCCAAACTTGAAGATGAACAGGAACAGAACTTGTTGCAGATTTTGAGGAAACGCAAGAAGGCAATCAAATGGACCTTGGCTGATATTTCTGGTATTAGCCCATCCATGTGTATGCATAGGACATTATTGGAGGACGGGGTAAAATCATTCAGGCAACCCCAAAGGCGACTTAACCCATTAATTTTGGATGTTGTAAAAAAAAAAGTGACCAAGCTCTTGCAAGCATGCATTATATACCCCATCTATGATAGTCAATGGGTGAGTCTGGTGCAGGTAGTCCCAAAGAAAACTGAACTCACAGTGGTTAAAAATGAAAATAATGAACTTATCCCCACACGAGTGCAGAACAGTTGGAGAGTATTCATCGATTACAGGAGACTAAATCAGGCAACTTGAAAAGATCATTTTCCTTGACCATTCATTGATCAGATGCTTGAGCGTTTGGTTGGTAAGTCACATTATTGTTTTCTTAATGGTTTTTTTGGTTATTTTCAGATCCATATTGCACCAGAGGACCAAGAAAATACTACATTCACTTGTCCTTTTGGCATATTTGCCTACAAAAGGATGCCATTTGGCCTATGCAATGTCCTGGCACTTTCCAACGCTGCATGATTAGTATTTTCTCTGACTTGATAGAAAATTGTATTGAAGTTTTCATGGATGATTTTACTGTGTATGGTTCCTCATTTGATGTATGCTTGAATAATTTAGATAGAGTTTTGCATAGATGTATTGAAACTAACCTTGTGTTGAATTATGAAAAATGTCATTTTATGGTTGAACAAGGCATAGTTTTGGGACATGTGATCTCTAAAAATGGGATTGAAGTGGATCCTGCCAAAATTAATGTGATTTCTAATTTGTCTTATCCATCTTGCATCCGCGAGATTCGTTCTTTTCTAGGCCATGCAGGTTTTTACAGGCGATTTATCAAGTATTTCAACAAGATATCTCTTCCACGGTCAAATTTGCTACAAAAAGATGTCAATTTCACATTTGATGACAAATGCAAGAAGGCGTTTGATTTCTTAAAGGCAACACTAACCTCTACTCCTATAATTCAGCCACCCAATTGGACCCTCCCTTTTGAAATTATGTGTGATGCATCTAACTATGCCGTGGGAGCAGTCCTTGCACAAAGGGTTGGTAAGACTACCAATGTTATTTATTATGCTTATAGAACTTTAGATTTTGCACAGGCTAATTATACTACCACTGAAAAGGAACTTTTAGCTATTGTTTTTGCACTTGATAAGTTTAGATCATATTTGTTAGGTTCGAAGGTAGTTATTTTTAATGACCATGCAGCTTTGAAGTTCTTGTTGAAGAAACCAGAAGCAAAACCAAGATTGATCTAGTGGATGTTGTTACTCCAAGAATTTGATTTAGAGATCAAAGATAAGAGTGGAGCTAAAAATTTGGTGGCAGATCATTTGAGCAGAATAGAAATGGATGAGGACCTTATCCCTATTCAAGATGATTTCCCTGATGAGCAACTGCTACAGTTGCGTGAGGTAACTCCTTGGTTTGCTGATTTAGTTAACTATCTAGTTGCTGAAGTCTTTCCTGTAGATGCATCCTGAACACAAATACACAAACTTAAAAGTGATTCCAAATACTATATGTGGGATGATCCATATCTATGGAAATTTTGTAGTGACCAGGTCATTAGGCGATGTGTTTTCCACCATGAGGCTCAATCCATTCTTCATTTTTGTCATGCCTCTCAAACTAGAGGACATTTTGGTCCTCAACGGACAACAAGAAAAGTCTTAGACTCGGGTTTCTTTTGGCCCACTTTGTTTAAAGATGCTTTTGAGACTTACAAAACTTGTGAACAGTGCCAAAATAGCAGGAACAACAGTCACTCGTATGAGTGAGATGCCTCAATAACCTATGCTTTTCTGTGAAGTATTTGATGTGTGGGGCATTGACTTTATGGACCCTTTTCCTGTATCTTTTGGTTATGTCTATATTTTACTAGTTGTTGATTATGTTTCGAAGTGGGTAGAAGCAATACCCACTAGGACTAATGATTCTAAAGTTGTTGCAGGTTTTATCAGATCAAATATTTTATGCAGGTTTGGAATACCCCGAGCCATCATAAGTGATCAAGGCACTCATTTTTTTCAACTGCACCATGGATGCTTTGCTTTGCTTCGGAAGTATGGGGTTGTGCATAGAGTTTCTACACCTTATCATCCCCAGACTAATGGGCAAGCTGAAGTCTCAAATAGGGAAATCAAATAGATCTTAGAAAAGATGGTGCAGCCAAACAGGAAAGATTGAAGCCACCGACTTGAAGAAACTCTTTGGGCTCATAGAGCAGCCTATAAAACACCAATAGGAATGTCCCCTTATCGACTTGTGTTTGGTAAGGCATGCCACCTCCCAGTAGAAATAGAGCACCGTGCTTATTAGGCAGTCAAGAGTTGTAACCTTAAGATGGAGAAAACAGGTTTGGAGAGAAATCTTCAATTACAACAACTTGAAGAGCTTAGACTTGAAGCTTACGAGAACTCTCGCATCTATAAGAAGAAAACTAAGTACTTTCATGATAAGATGATTTCTAGGAATAAATTTTCAATTGGCCAAAAAATTTTATTATTCAACTCCCGTTTGAAAATTATGGCTGGGAAACTTCGATCGAAGTGGATGGCCCTTTTGTTGTTATTAACACTTTTTCTCATGGTGCAGTGGAAATAAAAAGTGAAAATACCGAAAAAATGTTCAGAGTAAATGGAAAATGCCTCAAGCTATTCCATGAGAGCTTTGTGCTTGAAGATTCAACCATAGAAGAACTCTACTTGGAAAAGTCCACCTACACTGAAGTTTAAACACGGAACTCCCTTTTCTTACTCTTATTTTATACTTGTTACTTTCATTGAAGACAATGTGTAATTTAAGTGTGGGGGTATTATTTAGGATTCTATTTGTTATGATTTTAATTATTATAATTCCAAAAAAAAATTAAAAAATAATAATAATAATAATAATAATATTAATAATAATAATAATAATAATAATAATAATAAAATATAAAAATATAACAAAAATAATGGACATTGCATTGCATGCTTTTCATCAGATTTTATGGTTGTAAATATTGAGAGTTTGTTTGGATTGGCATGATTAGATAGTATTTTTGCATTCTTGATAAAATAAATTGGATTAAAATGCTAAATTATGTATCATTTGTGATAAGTCATTATTAACCTTTGTGAGATTTTTGAGCCTTATTATAAATGAAATACATTTTTCCATCCTTTTTTTTCTTGTGTATTATCTCACTCATGATTGTTAGTTATGCCAGAATTTGACTTGACTCTTGTCCGCATGCATATATTGAAATGATCTAGGCATTTGTTTTTAATTAAGCTACCAGCCAAATAAGCCTACCCTACAATTATCCATTTGTTTAAGCCCCTTTGAGCCTAATTATCCCATTTTTTGTTATATAGCTCATTACAAACCTAAAAGTGAAAAACAATGAATTGCCTCAATCTTGGGTGATAAAGGAGTCTTTCCTTACATAAATTTAAGGGTGCTCAACTTGTTTGAGAGTGATTGAAAAAAAAAATTTATATATATATATATGAGGAAAAATGGTTGTGTTATGAACAAAGAGAGTATGAAAATAAAAGTTAATGTTGTTTTGTTGAGTTACTTAATGTTGATTTCCTCTCTTCATCAGTACTCCTTTATCCTCTTTGAATTTCAGCCCTTGTCTCCTTAGGATTATCTCACCCTTACCTTGGCCACATTACAACTTAAATAAAGACCTTTTGATCATTATCTGCATGTGTTTCAAATATAGATTATAGAGGCTTGTCAAGTCTATGGTAGTGCTAGCTTTCATGATGTGTTTTGAGTGTAAACAGTAGCCCAAATACTTTGAGAGAATTTTATATCCTGGGAGAACTCTATCACTTATGATCCATATTTTAGTTAACTTGTCCTCTTGTTTTCCTTGGTTGTGATAACAAAATTATTCATAATTGCCTTAAGCTAGAAATATTTTTCTCTCTCATCATGAAAGTGTGGGGGAATTTGATCATAGCATTTGGGCATATGTTTTCAGGTTTTTAGTTTGGTATTTAAAAAGCTCTTTATAGCTTAGATTAATATTTTTAGCTTGTTTCTAAACTTTGGGTCGAATTTGAATTATAATTTTATTATTTGTATTTTAATTTTATTATTTAAATTTTGACTATTTCTCATTGTGTAGGTCATAATTTGAGCTCTATATATCGGATTGACACATATGAGCAGGCGTTGGAAAGATAAAAATTTGAGCTACAACTTTTATGTTGGAAGGAAAGACCAATTTCGAACTTTACTGAGACGAAATCGCAAATTTCGTAATATGAATTTTTGTTATAATTTTAATTAGCGGGTCACTTGTTTTTAAACCCTAAACCCTAAAGTCCAATATCAAGTACTATATATTGGCAGTTTTGTTTCTTTTCTAAGGACGGAAAAATTAGGATTCAAATTACTACAATAAATAAATAGTGTTATTTCCATTTCATGGAAGACTAATTTTATAAGATTAATCCACGAGTTCAGAGTTTCATCAATACCTTGAGATTCATGTTACACTGTCAATTTCTATTCATGATTCGATTCTTGTTTATTTGATTATATTGATATTTTGATTGCTTAAATTGAATTTCAATAAGATTGATTAAATTTATTTGATAGAATTTGGTTTCGATTTCTAATTTAATTGAATTATAATTTTGTGACGCTTGATCGTTAATTGTAATATTTTGATGATTGTGATGCTTAATTCAATCAAAGAAACCAAATTCACATAGGATTGATTACGCTTGTTTGATCAACTCTATAGTCAAATAAGAATAGAATCATAAATTAGAAATTAAACTCATCGATAGAATATGTGATAGGTCTGAAACTCGAATAAGTGGATTAATAGTTTTGCTCATCTGTTAAATAAAAAATTCTAAAAAAACCCTTTTTTAATTTCAATTTTCAATTCGGTTATTATTATTATTATATCAGAAGTCCTTGTAAAACGATTCGAGTTATTACCTCTATTTACATTTTATCAATTGTATTTGACTCGTGTACGGATCAGTCGCCTCATATTCAAACTTCATTTCCATGTTTGGTTGACTATTGTCATTATTTTCTTGCACACTTTTGCCATGGATATTGTTCACTCATTTATCTACATAGTCAACTAAGAATGAATGAAGTTATCATGTTAATATTATTATGTTTGTTAAAAAATAATATTATTATACAAAAATCATTAAACAAAAATATGTAAGAATACAAGTATAAAATGTTAAAAAAAAAAAGTAACAAGAAAAAAAAAGGATAAAATAAAAAGAGAAAAAATATGTAAACATGTTGCTATAATGAGAACCACATGGAAATGACTACATAAATAAAAAAGACATGACAAAAAGATCGTAAAAGATTTAATAAAATCAACAAGAACTTGTAAGATCAAGAGATAAGAGATTATTTGAACAAAGACGTGTAGTAATGTTACAGTGGAGCGGCGATGATGAAGTAGTGTGTCGGTGATGCAGTGGAGTGTCGTTGGTGCGACGAAGAGATAGATAGGCGATGTGAGGAGACGAAATTCCATTACATAACCAAAATGATCAATTTTAGTACAAAACTAATTTGATTGAATTAAAATTCCTTTTATTTTTCATGGCAACGACGATATTGGCTTTGAAAACGTTAGCAAAATATTGTAAAAGATTTTACAAAATAAAAAAGACATGATAAAAAAGTTGTAAAAGATTAGGCAAAATCAACAAGAACTTGTAAGATCAAAAGAGAAGAGATTATTTGAACAAAGATATAAAGTAATGTTGCAGTGGAGCGATGCAACATGTGCAACGATACAATAATATTGCAGTGGAACAGCAATGTGATGGTGCTGCAATGGAGCGACGCCGACACAATGGAGAGGAGATGCGAGGGGACGAAAGGTGAACATTACCACTAATTGCAATGCAAGGGGCGGCGAAGGGACGATGGACAAGAGGTTTTGTTTTATTGCAAGTTTTCATGTTTTTTTAATAAATTAAAATTGATTTTTAGTATTTAATTAAATTTCAACCATTTAAATTTTAGTTGCCACATGTCACTCATCTAAAAAGTAAACTTGACAAGAAATGGAGGTTGAGAAATGGAAGGAGATCTAAACTCTAAAAATTGTAGAAGGCAACATAAAATATTCAAACCAAAATTTTAGTTCTAACAATCAAACTAATATCTTTCATTGGTCAATAAATAAGAGTAATTGGAGATCTACAATCTTTAATGTCATATATTTTAAAGAAAAAAAAAAGTATTACTAACGTTCATGACCAATACTTCTCTTTTAATATCATTAATGAGGAACAATATCTATAAGACTTAACCCAATTGACAAAACTCAAAATTTACTTATCCCTTATAATTTCTCCTTCTTTATTATTATAAAGTAATGGTTAAAAAATCATGTTAACAGGGGACAATTGTTAAATAATGAAAAGAAAAAAGTTTTATATTAAAAAAACAAAACTTATACTTTAAAAAAATTAAATGCATCCCATACACTTTCAATATTATAGCTCCCATAGCTCCCTTTTAATGCAAGACAAAGTGATAATAAAATAGCATATACTCATACTTGGTTTAAAATTTTTCATAGCTGCGAAGGTTAATTATCAAAAGATGCAAGATTAAAGAACTTTAAATGAATAGTCTAAAAAAGGCAAGTGTTCCATCGAACACAATAAAGGCAAGTGCTCCACCATAATCGCTTTTCTTAGAAGCGAAAAAAACTGCTAAAAACAGCTGGAGAAAGAAACTAAAAAGTAAATATTACTCCGTGTTCTTTTATATGAGTTGTATCTTAAGAATATTTTTTTTTATTAATCATTATTTTGTTAAAATTTTCTCAAACTATTTATTGCAAAAAGATAAATATGTGAAATTAAAATATTGAACATTTATTTTTACTTTTTTCTTCACATTATTTATCAATACACCATCAGTTTTTTTTCAACTCCCGAGATATTAAAAGATTATAAAATGTGTTTTAACGAAAAGACAAATAATTTTAAAAAAATTATTAATTTTTATGCCAATTTATAAAAATACATAAATAACTTTAAAATTGACAATTAAAAAGGAAAGGAACAATATTATTATCACTTATTATTGTATAATTTTTTCGGAACTGCTATGCATGACTATTTCTTTTCTGAAGTATATAACCACATTTAAAGCTAGTAGTTAACATTTATTAACAATTGATTCTATAGTAAGTCATTACTATTATTTTTTCAGATATTAAGAAAGGTGGATGATAAATTTAATGTATTTGTTTTAT
>JBBPBS010001102.1:13086024-13113114 GCA_037974835.1 Cicer judaicum | reverse complement strand
ATTCCATTTAATTTTTTATCTTCAATTATAGAATTAATATGAGATATATTTGGAGAAATAAATATATTTAGTAATTTAAAAGAGATTTTATATTTACATATATTATTTTCCTAACAGAGACTTATTATACAGAGAGATGGAACATTATAAAAAATTTACTGTCTTAAAATATATATCACTTTAACAAATAACATAAAAGTTAATAAATGAAATTAATTTTATATGAAAAAAAAATTATAATTTATTTTATAATATTATTTCTCATTAATGAGATAAAAACGAGAAACTAAAATAATTAAAAATGAGAGAGTAGTAATAATATATAACAAAAATTATAAAAAAAAAATATACTTCGTCGGGATTGTAAAATTAAATATAAAATGGGACAAATGCTTTTTGACAATATAGGTGATTATACTTTGTCAAAAGCCAAATAAAAAATATGGGTGATTCATCAATTCATCATTAATTTAGCTATCTAATTTAGATCAATATTTCTTTTACATATGGTCGGATAAAATTATCTTATAATTATAGTTGATAACTATTAAATTAATTAAAATATTTGATAAAATTAACAGTTTAATTAGTTTAAAATATAAAATGACTTAACATAATATTTTTAATTAAAAATAAAATTTATTAATTAATATTTAAAATATTTAAAAATTAATAATTTAAAATTATTTTTTTTTATTAATTTAAAATTTATCAAATATTAAATTTTTATCTACTTATTTATTTTAAAATAAATAATTTACTTTTAAATATTAATTATTTAAAAATTTAAACTATTTATAAATCCTTAGTATCTAAAGAAAAATTTGATAATTTTACATTATTATTTATTAAAACTATTTTAAATTACTTTTAAATACAAATAAATTAACAATATGACCAATAATTGAAGCATAAAGATGAGTTGATGAAACTCTATCTTAAGAGTCAGTCATATAAGAGTTAGATTTACAAATGTTCGATTCCCAAATTTTATCAGAGCATTAAAATAAAATCATCTCAAAATAGCCAACAAGAAGCTGTCATCAACATGGAATTTACAATCTGATTCAAAATTATGTTATTCAATAATTAATTAATTTTATTTTTTTACTCATTTATATTTCTAAAATTAACCAACCAAAAATAATAATTCACTTTCCATTTCAAAATTGTAGTTCTGGAAATAGGAGTTATTAATTAATTTTTTTGACAAACAGAGTTATTAATTTATTACTAAATTACTAAACTACTAAACTTATATAGTAAAATAATTACCAAACTTATATAGTAAAATAATAACAACAAGTTGGGAGAAAAATAATAGAAAAGGACATTGGGTCCGACACCACTTTTCCCTTACATATATGAACCCTCTTTGGCGTCTTCTTTCAATTTAGACTTTTTTGACTTGTTTTCACTCTCTTCTTTGATTATTCTCTTCATTAACTTTTCAGTTGTTGCATTCAGTTACCAACTACACTTTCTGCTTCTTCTTTCACTCTCTTTTACTTTCAATTTTCGCAATGCTTCTTCTTCTGCTTCCAGATCTACCTAACGCACTATCTCCCTAGTGTTTGACGCCAAAACGCCGTCGTTTTGTCGTCTTACTTCGTTGTTTTTTAGTTCCCTTGCTCTTGCCGGGGAAAAACCCTAGATCCGCGATGCTTCAGCTTCGCCACCGTCGAGATTCTACTCCGGCCACCACTAGGTGGCGTAACAAGGTATTTTTCCGTTTCTGGATGAAATTCTATTCCTGAGTGCTTGCTTGAAATGGTGTGTTTTGATGCGTCGTTTTGCTGTGTTGTGTTGCAGTTTGATGAGAATCTGGAGCAGTGGCCGCATCTCAATGAGCTTGTTCATTGCTACACTACGGATTGGGTTAAGGATGAGAACAAATACGGTCACTATGAAAGTATTGGAACGCCGTCGTTTCATAACCAGATATATGAAGGTCCCGACACTGACATTGAAACCGGTATTTCAATTTTTTTTCATTTTAATTTTTAATTTTTTTGCTTCTTTATCATATCAGGTTCTACATTCTGCTTCTATTTTTAGAAAAATAGAATATAAGGTTTGAATGAATAACATGTTTTTTAGATTTGGAGGGTGCATGCTGTGAATGTAAATGTTGTTATTTACTGCAGTGACACTAATAGCAAGTCTGTAGGTTCTGTGTTGTGTCTATTAATGATAAGTGATTCTAGCTAAGAATTTTGATTTTATGGGTCAAAAACTTCAATGGTGTGTGCAGAAATGCGGCTTGCTGGTGCAAGACGAACGAAGGGTGAAGACATTAGTGAAGATGACATCCCTAGTACTTCAGGAAGGCAGTTTATGGAAGCTGCAGATGGTGAACATTCGGATGTTCCAAAGGTTAACGGGGTTTAATTGTGTTCTGTTGTACTTTGTGTTTCTGGTTTTATTATATATTTCAAAACAACAATAATGCTGATTTTTTGTTTATGCTTAATGTGCAGCATTTTGGTCACTCTCCCCTTCCTGCTTATGAGCCGGCGTTTGATTGGGAAAATGAGAGGTCATTGATATTTGGACAAAGGATACCGGAAACTCCTATATCACAGTATGGAAGTCCTGTGATGTTTCTAGTAGAATTTTCTTTGGTCTGTGTTTCCTGTTTGTTTTTGCCCAACTGAATTTTTTCTTTGTCATCCCTTTTCTGTTGGGCACTTCAGTGGAATGAAGATATCTGTGAAGGTTCAGTCTTTGCAATTTCAAGCAGGATTGGCTGGTGAGTGTTATGTTGTGGTTCTTGGTGGGACAGTTTAGATGGATTCCTTCCTCTCATTGAGCTGCCTGCTGCCATTTAATTTTTAGTTTTTATGCTGAGAGCATATTCAAGTGTCTGACTCAGAGCTCTGTTTTTGAATTCATGTTTTGTAGAGCCCTTTTATGGTACAATTTGCTTATACAATAGGGAGAGAAGAGAGAAATTATCGGAAGACTTTTACTTTCATGTCTTACCGACTGAAATGCAGGGTGTAAGCAATACAAGACCAATTTTATAAAATTTCTTGGTTACAATTTATTTATTCTTAATACATCAAATCAACTGATGATTTCATATTGACAATGATTACTCTCTTTTATACAAATTCCAGGCCAAAATTACCTGTGAACCTCGTGCAATTTTTTACTTAGATGTGCCGTCTGCTTCAGTTTGTTTGTTAATCCAGTTGGAGAAGCATGCTACCGAAGAAGGCGGAGTTACTCCTTCTGTTTATTCACGTAAAGATCCAGTACGTATTGTTGTTTTCTTTATGCTTTTAGTGAGGAATTTTGGACCAATATTCTCGGATTTATATCATTGTAGTATGTATGTAGGAGCACCTTTTGGCTGTAGGACAACTCTCCATGGGTGCATAATTATTTACTCACCTTTTTTATATTTCACTAGGGAATTAGAAGATTCTAGAATAATTGCAAAGATGGATGTGCACTCTCAAATCACACCTCAAAGAGTGACCCGTAGTTGCCCACTTTAAAAAGAAAGTTTTCTACTTACATAACTCAAGCTTTACACCTCGAAATAGTGTTAAGCATTTAAGCCTATTTTTTATTTCTATTTTCTCCATATGAGGATCAACTCTTTATATTTCAAAGAAAATGAAAGGGAGAGCAGAAGTATATAGACTTACACCTAGAAATAGTATTAAGCATTTAAGCCTATTTTTTATTTCTATTTTCGCCATATGAGGATCAACTCTTTATATATAAAAAAAGAAAATGAAAGGGAGAGCAGAAGTATATAGACTTATACCTAGAAATAGTATTAAGCATTTAAGCCTATTTTTTATTTTTATTTTCTCCATATGAGGTTCAACTCTTTATATATAAAGAAAATGAAAGGGAGAGCAGAAGTATATAGACTTATACTATGGTGGATTTGAAAGATGTAATGAGCCTAGACATCTTAACTAGAAAACAATGTTATGAATACATGCTATGAGCCTAGACACTTCAACTGGGGTTTGGGCTTAGAAATAATATTAGATCATTTTTCTTTACTCTCTTTGTTGTACTTTTTATTCTTTTACATTTTAGAAGGTTCTTATTCTGTGAACTTGGATACCACTAAAAAGGGCCTAGACATTATTGTTTTGGTTTGGGATAATTTTCTACTTTATCCGCCTTAAAATTGAAAATTAAAAGATAACATAAAATAATGTTCATGAGATGTTAGTTTGTCATTTGTTTATCTGGAAACTGATCAGTCCTTTGTTCCTTACTTAAACTTTTAAAATTGTGAGAAGCAGAGTGTAGATATGCATTTTTCAGTTGAATTTTCTTATGGATGCTTGACTATTTTTAACATATAATATGCAGGGTGGTTGCTATTTGTGTATGAAATAATACATTTTCTGAAAAATTGTTTACTTGATATTCTCTTCATTGACAGGTGCATTTGACTGAGAGAGAGAAGCAAAAATTGCAGGTGTGGTCTCAAATCATGCCTTACAAAGAATCCTTCTCATGGGCCATTGTGTCATTATTTGATGGCAGTATTGGTGCAGCTTCGGCAGGGCCTGCTTCCCCAAGCAGCCCTCTTGCTCCAAGTGTATCTGGTTCAAGTACACATGAAGGTGTTTTTGAGACTAGTACAAAAGTCTCTTTAGATGGAAAGATGAGTTACTCAAATGGAAATTCTGTCGTGGTTGAGGTTTCAAACCTAAATAAAGTCAAAGAAAGTTATACTGAGGAATCACTTCAGGTGTGTCCATCATGTTCCTTTGATGGGGACTCTGTTCTGTTCTTAAATACTAAATTGAAGGCATACAATTTCACGTAAAGTTTGCTGCTATTTGTTGCACTTCATAGTATTACTAATGACTTATACTGTTTATGTAAAGACAACTTACATTGCAATCATTCAGTATGTGTGTGTGTGTGTATATATATATATATGTATTTATTGAATTTTTTCTATTATATAGGTTTCTATTTTCTGTTAACTGCTAAATGCAAACTTATGATTGCATTATTCTCAGGTTCTTTTTTATTTTATTCAATATGAAATTGAAAATTGTCGAGTTCTTAATTTTTGAGCTTTAAAATAATTAACCAAAATATCTTGATGGACACTATGTTGTCCACTTGTTATACTGTTAAGACCATGTTCTTAATAACTGCATTTTTCTATTATTGAAAAGACAAGTTTTCATGTCTGCTATGATTTCAAAGCAAGTGTTTTGACTTGATACTCTTTGGTTGTGTACCAAATGTCAAGGATCCCAAACGTAAAGTGCATAAACCTGTCAAAGGAGTTTTGAGACTGGAAATTGAAAAGCACCAGATTTCTCAAGCTGATTTGGAAACTATGTCAGAATGCGGCAGTGCAACCAATGATTCTGTTGATCCCGGGGATCGCATTGCAGATTCCATGTCTGGAAAGTATCCTAGTAATGGTTGTGATGATCCTCAGGGTAGTATCTCCAAGTGGAATTTCAGTGATGCGAAAGAAATTTTGGGCAATGGAACAAATCAACATGGAAACTCAGATTTTAATGCTGATGATGTAAGTATTATATTTTCTGACTCACGACTGAGTTGACAACCTATATTTAGTTGTTGGGGTTGATTTTTTAATTTTTAGAGAAGAAATAAATTTTTATCGGGATTCATTGGAACAATTTTGTTCTAAATGTTGTGTTTGTATACCCAGAGTTCTTATTTATAGGTTCTTTAGGTTAGAGTATCTGGAAGGAAGATATGGATATTTTGATTTATGATAAAGAGAATGGGTGTATATGGTGTACCTAGGTGTTAAAATTATCGATACAGAGTAACTTAAGAAGTTGGAATTTCGAGCTGTTATTAGTGTTGTCAAATAGCGGCGCTATAGCGCTATGGCATAGCGGATTTTGATGAATCTGCTATGGAAACCGCGACACTATCCTAGTTTTGCTATTAGGACAATAGCGGTCGCCATTCCAATTTCTGATAGCTGAAATGGCGGCAATAGCAGAAAAAATAGATTTTTTTTCTTTTTGTAAAATATTTAAATTGAAGATTTTGAATGAATGACAAACATCGCCTATTTTTATAATAGAAAACTAAAGAAGCTATGCTATGGCTATGTTAATCCTATATTCACTGTAATATATACACCTTTCAATATATAAGCTATGCTACGGCTTCATTCCCTTTTTAATTTGAAAGCAAAAGGCATATATATAATTTCGATCTCTATGCGGCCTCCACTATTTGACCGCAATGCTATCTACTATTTCATATAGCGGATTGTTTATGTTTCGCTATTTTCCACAATCTGCTATGGATAACACTGGCTGTTATAAGTAAGACACTTTTCCAGTTTTACATTGAAGTGCATAGATAAGGTTGTACTTGTAGGGGGCACATAGTATAATTATGTGAAATTGGGCATATCCAATTCTAGATGTTCATTTCTAAAATAGTTTTTTTTCTATACCATGCTAAAAAGGGAACATATGTAGAATCTCATACCTTCATGAATGGTCTAATTTTCAACTCTTAACAAATCTTAATTGTGGCACCTCTAGAGAATGAAGTTATTGTTATTCTATCAATAACCAACTTTTCCTATGTTAACTGAAATGCATAGTTAAGGTTGTGAGGTACATGCAATAATATGTAAAATAGGACATATCTAGAGGTGAGAATAGGCTAGGCCAAGCTAGATTTTACTAAGCTTGAGCCTGGTCTGTTTAAAATTTCAAGGCCTAAGCCTGGCCTGTGGCCTATCATTGGCTTACATTTTAGGCCTGAGTCTGACTTTGATAGAAGCCTGGTATGACCTGTTAGCTTACTTAAAAGCCTATTTCATTTTAACATTTTTGAATAAGTAATTAAACATATCTTTAAATAGATTAAGTAGTTAATATGTCAATGAAATTAAGTTTTATTTTGATATTTAACATCACATTTTGAAGAATATGACTTTATATACATTATATTTAAATTATATTTAAATTATATTTTATAATACTATTTTTAAATATGTCAAAAACTAAATGAGGTTAATATATGTAAATTACCAAAAGTTGAATATAGGATAAAAAGATCAAAATTTAATATAATAATTATAGTAGTAAAAAAATATTATTTATATTTATTTAAATAGGTCGGCTTAATAGGCCTGAAAGGCTTATTATGTGGCCTGTAGCTTGGCCTTTTTAATTAAATAGACTTTTTTAGAAGCCTTGACCTTATTTGTTTAAAAAAAAATCTGGCCTAGCCTGAGCCTGACGTAGACTAGGCCGTAGGCCTTTTTTGGTCGGTCTGGCCTATTTCCATCCTTAGACATATCCAATCCTAGAGGTTCAATTTTTACAAGGTTTATTTCTTAATTATGGGAGGTATAAAAGAAACTTATCGAACCTCTTCAAGAATAGTATACTTCTCAACTTTTAGGGATTCTTTATTGTGACTTCTCTTGCTGAATAGTCATCACTCTGAATGGATCTTTGAATCCTGCTGGTGTCTATGTTTTGTTTGGTTAAGAATCTTAAGTTATTAAAGCCCAATAATGCTCAATTTTACTGCAGTGACGAGGATATTTATTAATATTGGGAATATAAGTTAATTTATTTCTATATACCATATCAGTGCTAATATGCTCGATATTGATTAACGTATAGTTCCATGCTTTTGACTTCCGCACTACAACAAGAAACGAGCCGTTTTTGCAACTTTTTCACTGCCTGTATGTGTATCCGTTGACCGTAAGTTTGGGTAGGAAAAGGAATTTGTTTATACGGGTTGAACTCAGGGAGGATGATGGTGATATTCGCAGACAGCCATTGGAGGTATTGACTTTCATTTTTTTGTTCTTATGACAACTCATGGTTTGTGCTATACTTTCTTAATTGTCTTATATATTTTTTTGGTACATCTAATCTGTGCAGGCAATTTATCCTAGAGATCCAGGTCTAGAGACATCATATCAGAAGTGGGGTCACACTCAAGTTGCAGTTGGGGCTAGGGTTGCTAGCTACCATGATGAAATTAAACTTTCCCTTCCTGCCATGTGGACACCAATGCACCACCTTCTATTTACTTTATTTCATGTTGATCTGCAAACAAAATTGGAAGCTCCAAAGCCAGTTAGTTTTTTTATCTGTTCCACTTAATTTGTTGTTTTTTATTCCTGCTTTTCATGACTTGGTGTCTGGAGCTTCTTTTTTATTCTTTTGAATTGATTATCCTTGTAAATTTTTCACAGGTGGTCATTGGATACGCAGCTCTTCCTTTATCGTCACATGCTCAGTATGTTCTCTTGTTTGATCTCCTTAACTTTCATTAGTCATAAGAAATGTTAATTTTGTTACTGACAGTTGGTGCTTTAATGCTCTGGTCAGCCAAACAAAAATATATTGCTCATGATAGAACTCTCAATTACATACCTAAGATCATAATGGTGATGGCAAGTAGTCTAATTTTTCTGCTGTTGAATTTCCAAATTGGAAAAATGAAAAGCAGATAGGAAACAAGTAAAGACACAGTTGTATGAAGTTGTTTAGGCTTTGGCATTTGTTCATGTGCAATGGGTGGATCATAGGTTGACTAACTAGCAGATATATGAGTGCAATACAGTGGAAGCTATATTTTAAAAATCATAACCTGATTAAATCATAATAAATTATTTGCAAAAAAAGTGAATCAGTCCCCATATTGCATTCTAAATCTTTAATTGTATCTATAATCATAATGCCTCTGCTGTGGATTTTATTTCACTCTAGATTATAATTGTTGATTTGTCTCCCTAAAAACGTTACCAATCATTCACTAAAGTTTTTAGCAGTGTCCTAAAAGAGCTTTTGAAGAAAAAATTATTGTCTCCCTAAAAACATCGTTACCAATCATTCATTCACTCTTTGCTTGATTTGTGGAAACATTTGTTCTTGATGTTATACAGGCTGCGGTTGGAAATAAATCTTCCAACTTTGAGAGAGTTGTTCCCACATTATCTTATTTGTGGAAACTTTTGTTCTTGATGTTATACAGGCTGCGGTCGGAAATAAATCTTCCGATTTTGAGAGAGTTGGTCCCACATTATCTCCAGGATGCAGGACGGGTGCGTGTTTATAATATTTGTGGACACCTGTATATCTTAAATGACGATTAATAGGTTACTTGTTTTCCCTTTTTCTTTGGGAAGTGTGAACCTATGGGTATGTTTGGGTGTAAAGGGAGGAAAAGGGAGGATTTAACAAAAACTGTTGTCTTGTTTAAGAGTTTTATATGATAGAGATCATCATCTGATCATCTAAACCCCTCCCTTATATGCTGAAGGTTTTCAAACATCCAAGGAGAGTGAACGCCTTCGCATGCCATTAGCCTTTTACTAAAAATTAATCCAATTCTAGGGATAGTGAACGGAACTATTACTTAACCCCTCATTTTCATTCCTTTTGATTTTTGTTTTGGTAGTTATTGATCTTTTTAATTGTCATATGATGTGTTGTATTTTACTTCGCTTGGCTTTATGTGTTTTTGGATTGTTTTTCATTGTGTTTGAACTTGACTCATTTTACATTTGTTTTCTTGTTTTTGATAGGAGAGATTGGATTATTTGGAAGATGGAAAAAATGTCTTCAGATTGCGTTTACGGTTATGTTCTTCTTTATACCCTATCAATGAACGTATTAGAGATTTTTTTCTTGAATATGATCGACACACGCTTCGAACAAGTCCACCTTGGGGTTCTGAATTGCTTGAGGTATGTCTATTGTCCAGCTTCATTTTTTGTATGATTTTGGGCTCTCTTTATTATGTTGATTGTATCTTCTGGATTTCTGTTGTTATCGTATTATATTTCCTTTGAGGTATGCCTTTTATTTCCCTTGAAATAGGAAGGGTTTACCATGGATATTTTTGTGTGCATCTTAGGATGAGGTACCTTGATAGGTTTCTCAGTGGTGAAGCTGCTGAAGCACCATTCCAAACTTTCAGTTATATTTAACAATTATACAGCTGTGATTTTGAGAATAGAACCAGTCATAAAAAATGTGTCACAATATGCATATAAGTCCTGTGATCAATATTTTCTCAATCCTATCACAATCATAAGCTTCCACTAGAAGCTTCCAGAATAAGTAACTCAGATGGGTGCTGGTTCCTTATCTGTTGAAGCAGTAATATGTTCACCATGATCATTTGTGGAAACCTTGAGGAGCCTTTCTCCACCCTGACCCTGAGCACACCCCTCCACCTTGAGATCGCAGAACAAAACCAAACCCATGGGTATCTTTGGATAAAATTGGTGATGGGCACTCTGTATGTTTGTTACCAGTTGAAGCTGTTGTTTGTTTATACTGTACACTGATCATGTGTTATCATTTGTTGGAGTACTAAATTAAGATTCACTTATTCTGGAATGCAGGCTATTAATAGTTTGAAGAATGTTGATTCTACTGCCTTACTTCAGTTTCTTCATCCAATTCTTAACATGTTGCTTCATCTTATTGGCAATGGTGGAGAAACACTCCAGGTTTGCTCATTCATTGGTCCTTTTTTGTCACTTGTTTTATAAAAAGAGCCTTGCTGGTGCATATACTGTTTTATTTTCTTCCTAGATTATATTTTGTTGGTTCAATACTTCTTTCACATTAAATTCACCTTTCCACAACTGCTTTTAGGTTGCGGCTTTCCGGGCTATGGTTAATATTGTAACTAGGTATGTGATTTATCTATATTTGGTTCAAGTTTAAGTTTGTTAAAATTGAATTTGATAAGGAAAACAATACTTTTATCATTTGTAAAGCTTGTTTGTTTTTGGAATTATTGTTCTGTTATGCTGTATGGTATAGTAATTTCTTTGTTTAGTGGCTATATTTAGAGATACTGTTTATATCTGTGTTGCTATGGCATGTGTCTGAGATCCCTTTGGTCTAACTGGGATACTCCTCTGCATACGGAGGTATTAAGAATATAACATAGAGTGCCCTTTAAACCTTTTTATAACTCCTAATTGGTAAAATCTCATTGAGGACACACTAAAGGGGAATATGTGGCCCTCAAGAAGTGTGTATTCTTATGCTACACATTTTGTTATAACTTGGTGCAAAATTAGAAAAAAGAAGAGAAAAACATGTTGGATTGGGATATACTGTGGTTGGATCATGTACCGTGAACTATTTTGTCCCTGATTAGTTACAGGCCACTTTGTCATACTCTTGTGAGTTGGTGGATAGCATTGGCATGGAAGTCCGTGTTGTCAAAACCATGACACATGTATGATCTCAAATCATATGTGTATTGTACCCTTTTTGGTCCCTCCTCATTCCCTTGTGTGCGACTATGGTGGGGTTAGGTGTATTGCTTAACTTAAAATCTATTTGGAAATTGGAATGTATAGCTGGCAGGCCCCTTGTGTGGTTGTGTATGTCTTTGACTTTGAAATGTGGGAAATTTGTTCTTTGAATTTGTAACTACCCTTTGAGTTATTGTTATGATACGTGAGATTAATTTGTAGGGTGCAGCAGGAGTCAGTTGATGATGCTGAAAGAAATCATTTTCTTGTCAACTATGTCGATTGTGCTTTCGATGATTTTGGGGGTCGTCAACCACCAGTATATCCTGGATTATCCACTGTATGGGGAAGTTTGGCTCGAAGTAAGGTACTGAATGTTCATTATCATCTGACTATTGCTATACCCCTTGTTTGTTGTAATGTTATAACCATAGTCACCATTCATCTGTCTGAGTTTTCACTAGACATTAGAAATTGGCTACTTCTCATGTGCATACATATGCTTATTTGATGTTTCAAAGGGAAGTAGGAAGTTTGCTTGGTGGGATGTTTGACAATAGTCTCATGTTTCCCGATCATTTTTCCAGTATTAAAAGCACATAATATTATTTGGTTAAAGAGGTCACTGTTTGCACTGCTGTTGTCTTTATGTGAAACTAATTATTTACAGGTGGTGTAATCATACATGGATATCTCTTATCCTTCACTTTCTTCCAATGTCAATTTTCATTAGTGCTTATCCTTAGGCATTAAACCAAAGGCTTTCCTTCTTTAACCATTTATTTACAATTTTAGTGGAAAACCAGTTTTAAAAAGACGTCATTGAAGACATATATTGTGGGTATAATCAAATGAGAAAAAATAATTTGAATTAATACAAGATTCATCATATATAATTCAGAAATTTCTTCCCTGTAAGTTGAATTTTCTGTCAATAACTAATGGTTCGAGAATCACTTTCACTACGAAGGATGTCACATAAATAAAGAAAATAGATCTTAGTTTCTGATATAATCATCCATAATTTTCTGTTTTGGCAATTTGACTTTGCATTTATACACATTTTCATTACTGTTCTATTTGAGTTACCATATTTATTTTCATATGTTGAATGGATTTCATGATGTTGTGTAAAAACTGCAAGTAAAACCAATTTATTAGCATGAATTTTCAATTGTCTGCTTCTTTTCACCCTTTTGGTTAGTGAATAGAATGAGTTCATGATACAGGCTAAAGGGTATCGGGTTGGACCTGTGTATGATGATGTTTTGGCAATGGCATGGTTTTTTCTGGAGTTAATTGTTAAATCAATGGCATTGGAGAAGACTCGCCTCTTCTATCATAGCCTTCCCATAGGTACCTATAAAAGCTTTTAATCTGATCATTCAAACATATTATGGCTTATTCCTGTGAAAAACAAACATTCTATGGCTTATGAAATTGTAATCCTTTTAAATTTCTTGACAGTTCATTTTTTATTGTTATCTATTATGAAGAATATTGATTTAAATATAATTTGGGAAATGAGCTTGAGCTATTTAATTGATAATTTATAAAAAGTTCCATCACTTAATTGTAGTTGGTTAATGGGCAACCAAGTGTATCCCATGTAAACTAACATGGATATATAATCTTTTGTATCTACCTAAGTAATAACCACAAAAACCTTTTCCACTAAGTAGATTTGCTACTCAGATGAAGTGCTGTAACAAAAGCCAAGCCAAATCCTTAGATAAGCCAATTAGATATAGGTTTGGTTGAGTAGCTTTACTGGAGTTGTTTTTGGTCTTCTACTTATATACATCTGATCAGCTCTTCTTAATGCATGTATGGTATTTTGTGCAAATATAGATTTTGAGATAGATGTTATATATTCTATTTACTATGCTCCTATTTTTACTGTATGTCCACATATGTTTTTTGGCACCTTCTCGAAGTTTGCCAACTTTTTGAACTCCAGGAGTCTACTATTTGTCTGAAGTCTGAACAGACTTGTTCATGTTGCTTTCTGCCTAAAAGCAGGCTTCATAGTGAAGAAGGAATGGGGACATTTGGAAGAGCTTATTAGAACTAGTTTGGACCTATTCCCATAAGTACATTTATCAGTGTTAAAACATGCTTTAAAATTAACTTATTTTATCATCTATAAATTGTTTTTAGCATATTTTTGCAAGTTCTTGGATAGCTTATAAACAAACTCTTTAGCTTTATAGAATAGCTGATTGAGTAAGCACTTAACTAAGCTATTTACTCAAAGACACTTTTAGTTTACTGTTATATGTATTTGATTCAGTGGAGAGGGTTTTTGTCTTCTTTCAAAATGTCTATTGTGTTTAAAGTTCAAACAATGACATCAAATTCGTACTATTCTAATTGGCATATATTCTAGCCTGAATTTTGATCACAATTTTTCTTTCTTTCATTTTTACTCTAAAGGTGAAGATATCCCACCAATGCAGTTGAAGGATGGGGTGTTCAGATGCATAATGCAGTTGTATGATTGCCTTCTCACCGAGGTGCATGAGCGCTGCAAGAAGGGTTTAAGCTTGGCAAAGCGCTTGAACAGTAGTTTGGCCTTCTTTTGTTATGATCTTCTATCAATTATTGAGCCACGACAAGTTTTTGAGTTGGTATGTTTTATATGAAGTTTTTTTTTTTCCTGGGCTTTTGATATATTTGACTGTAATTTTTCTTAAACTTGAAGAGTTACTCCCTCTGGTCCCCAATTACAAGAGAAAAAACCAAAAATCTTCAACCACTAAACTCATTTATTGTTTTAACTTTCTAAATATTTTTCCATATATGCCCTCGTGGAAAATTGTGAAACATTAAATTCACCCACTAATATGGAAAAAACAAACATTTTAAATGAGAGTATAAAAGTAATTTAATCAATAAAATACACCTTAAAAGTTGTAACTTTTTCTTATAAATAGGACAAAAAATGTTCTACCCAAGCTTAAGGCATAATTATTATTTGTGGCAGCAATGTACTACCCAAGCTAAAGGCATAAATTATTAGGAGCTAGATATTGGTATGGGGTTGAATATTGGGTGGTAATAGCCAACAAGAAAATAGATTGAGTGTCGTAGAATGGTAAGTAACCAAGCACTTGGGAAACCCTCCCTTAAAAGCCATAATACACAAGTCTCTATCATAGAACTGTCCATAAGAGGTGCCCGTTGGTTTCACTCTAATACCGATTGATAAGTATTCAAGCACTTGGGAAATCCTCGTTGAAAGCTATCTCTCAAGGGAGAAAAACCAAGCCACTTAAATATTCCATCTATCGTCCCAATTAGAGCATCCCATACCATTCAATGTGGGACTTGGATATCCCATAATACCCAAGTCCCTGTCACAGAAATGTGAATGTTACTATGAGTGCTTGAACACATGATAGGATTAACAATAAATGTATTTAAGAAAAAGATGCGTAGCACCTTTTTTTGAATATGGTAGATTCTCACCTTAGTTTGTTTGGGCACATAAGGAGAAGAGAGAACAATGGCATGTGAATAGATGCATGGATTGTGACACTGTGTTTGTCTCCATCGAAAATGAGTTTCCCTCTGTCTGGCTTAATAGTACATGAGAGAAAGGAAGTTGAAAGGAGCAAAATTGAGAGAAATATACCACTTTCTCATTTGGTTGTGACGAGCAATCAGTGAGGGATGAAGAGAATTATGTTAGATGGTCTTATCCCCTAATTAAAGGGCTAAACTTATGTTATGAACTTACGTCATGTAATTGTGACTGATTTTGATTTGGATTGGATCTTATGGTTATGATTTTTTAATTTAACTTTGGTTCAATATGATTTAGAGGTTATTTTCCTTATCTATGTTATTGTTTTATGAATTTATGAATGAATATGCATGTGTATGTATAATTTGGCATATTAGGTAGGATCTTACAATCCATTTTACAACTGACAATCTTTTGCATGACTTCATTCCAAGTTTATTGTCTATGCAGGTATCATTATATCTCGATAAGTTCTCTGGTGTATGTCAATCAGTTCTTCATGAGTGCAAACTTACCTTTCTACAGATAATCTGTGACCATGATCTTTTTGTTGAAATGCCTGGGAGAGATCCTTCAGATAGGTACTGTATTGATATAGTGTTTAATTGATTACCTATGTATGCCATGTTGCTATTCTGGGCATAAATATTTACCTGGGAAGTATCATAATTTATGCATTGGGATTCTTAGCTTAGTTTTTTTAACTATGTTACACGTGTTATACTCCTGTCAATAATGTTAGTTGATGATAACTATCTTATTGGCCTTTGACCTATCTTTGGATCTTGTTTGTTTTCTTCGGATTAGTGTTGTCAAATAGCGGTGAGAGCGGCGCTATAGCGCTCTCAAGAATTATAGAAATATATTTTATTGAATTGAAATATGCTAACAGTACATCATATATAGTGGCCAGTATTCCAATTTCTGTTAGCCGAAATAGCGTCAATAGCGAAAAAAAGAGAATTTTAGGGTTTTTAAAAATAATAAAACTGAAGATTTTGCATTAGTGCCAAACATGGCCTATTTTTATAATATAAAAACTAAAGAGTTAGTGAGTATTACTTCGATATTCACTGTAATACGTATACCTTTCAACATATAAGCTATGCTATAGCTCCATTCCCTTTTTCATTTGTACACAACATGTCTTTTTTATATATAATTTACTTATTTCAACCTCTAAGTGGCCTCTGCTATTTGACCGCAACGCTATCCGCTATTTCACAGCAATGCTATCCGCTATTGCACAAAGCAGACTTTTGGTATTTAGGGATTTTCCGCAATCTACTATTGATAACACTGCTTTGGATGTCATTAAATAACTATTGTTTCATCTGTCTGATTAGATTTTGTTTTAATTCATTGACGTGAAACAATGCTATACTTTGTTGAACTTGGAGGGGATTTTAAACTTTAAAGTAAACGTACTAGAACTTATGGGATCTTGAAGATATTTTACTGTCGATACTTGATACACTTCTTACAGGAACTACCTTTCGTCTGTATTGATACAAGAACTCTTTGTTACTTGGGATCATGAAGATTTATCTCTACGGGCAAAGGTGAGTTCAGTTGGAAATAGAGTATCTTGATTTTCTTCTGCCTCCTGAAAGTTGTATAATTTCTGATTCGTAACATTTTTTATTAGATATTATCCTCCTTGTGTATCCATCTGTAGGCAGCAAGAATCTTGGTAGTGCTCTTGTGCAAGCACGAGTTTGATGTGAGATACCAAAAGCCTGAAGATAAGTTGTATATTGCTCAGCTATATTTGCCAGTTATTGGACAGGTGCATAAAATTATTTTTATTTTAATCGTCTTTCTTCTTGTTGCGCTACCACTTTTTACTTGTAAGGATTTTATGCAAATGTTGTCAAGAAATTACTTTTCAATTAAATTGGAATATATTCTAATTATTATTTAGTAAAGCTATATTTTAATGTGTATTATATTTAAGTATAGTTTACACCTATAATAAATGCTATAAATTTAAACTTTAGTTTGTCAACATTTATGTAAAAAAAATAATAAGTTTTACATATTTAATCTTGCTATCATTTTCTAAAATTATTATTTCTCGACTTCCAATTTCTCTTATGAATTCTGTTTGTCTTTTCAGATATTAGATGAGATGCCTGTTTTTTACAACCTGAATTCTGTTGAGAAGCGTGAAGTTTCCATTGTCATTCTGGAAATAGTTCGAAACCTTGATGATGCATCACTGGTCAAGGCATGCCAGCAAAGCATTGCCCGGACTAGATTGTTTTTCAAGCTCATGGAGGAGTGCTTACTTCTATTTGAGGTTACTCTCCGCGCAATAGTGTCATAATCTGGATCATGTGATTAACTGGCTTTTGTAATTTAAATTTTTTGGAGTTGCGGAACATTTTTTTTTTAAAATAGGGGAGGAGGTATATTATTATTTAGTAGGGTAGTGGGGAGGCACAGGCCATATATTCCCCAGAGGGATTCGAACTCTTTCTCTTTGGGTTACAAAGCTAGATAGTCACCACTATGTTAGCACGGTAGCACCCACAAGATAGTTGCTGAATATTTATTGTTATTTGGACCAACTAAGTTTCCTTTCACTTGTGATGTTGTTTTTGTCAAATGTCAACGCTGTTCTGTTAACTTTAGCATTTTTACAGCACAAAAAACCCGCTGATGGCATGTTACTTGGCTCTAGTTCTCGCAACCCCATAGGGGAGGCACCTGCTTCCCCCAAATACTCTGAGAGACTTTCTCCTGCAATCAACAACTATCTATCTGAGGCCTCAAGGCAGGAAGTCAGGGTGAGCCAACTTCTGCTTAGCTATTACTAGCATATTGTTCTGCTTTGTTTTTCTTCTTCATACCAGGATTGATTGCTCGATGTAGGTGAGTCCATTTTTTACATCTTATCGCTTTAATTTTTGTGTGGCAGCCTCAGGGAACACCTGATAATGGATATTTATGGCAGAGAGTAAATTCCCAGTTAAGCTCTCCTAGCCAGCCATATTCCTTGAGAGAAGCTCTTGCCCAAGCACAGTCTTCTAGAATTGGAGCTTCTGCTCAAGCACTTCGTGAATCTTTGCATCCACTTTTGAGGCAAAAATTGGTATTTTTTTTATCTGGATAAACTAAATATTATTTGTTTATAATTATTCTAAGATGGTTTTGTCGGTGCAGAATGTACTTCTCTGCGAATTCTTAAACATTAATTCCTGCTGTAAACTTCCTTCCATGGGCTTCGATTGTTACCCATGATTTGTGGATTTAGAAGTTTCACGATTTATGCACAAGTCCCCAAATTAATCTTTAACTTTCGTAGTGGACTCCTGGACATAATTATATGCACTATTCATTTGGAATTTACTCATTTGTTTATTTACATTTGGTAACTGACATCTGTTCAACTTCTATTTTTGGTTTGGGTGTCTGTATATTGTAGGAACTTTGGGAAGAAAATTTGAGCGCTTCTGTCAGTCTTCAGGTCTTGGAAGTGACTGAAAAATTTTCCACCATGGCAGCAAAGCATAGCATTGCTACTGATTATGGAAAACTTGATTGCATCACAGCTGTATTCATGAGCTTTCTGTCTAGAAATCAGCCGTTGTCGTTTTGGAAAGCATTTTTTCCTGTATTTAACAATGTGTTTGATTTACATGGGGCAACTCTGATGGCAAGAGAAAATGATCGCTTTCTAAAGCAAGTCACTTTCCAGCTTCTACGGCTTGCAGTTTTCAGAAATGAAAACATTAGGAAAAGGGCAGTTGTTGGGCTTCAAATACTTGTGAGGGTATGTTTTTATCTATTTAAATTTTTAATAAAAATTGATATTTGATTTAATATCATATTGATCTAAATCATTGTTTTGGTTTATCCAATTTGTGCAGTGTTCATTTCATTACTTTACGCAGACAGCAAGGTTAAGAGTCATGTTGATTATCACTTTGTCAGAGCTAATGTCTGATGTTCAAGTGACTCAAATGAGATCTGATGGAAGCCTAGAAGAGAGTGGTGAAGCACGGAGACTTAGAAAGTCTTTAGAGGAAATGAAGGATGAAACTAAAAGTTCTTTCCTGTTGGAGGAGTGTGGACTAGTTGAGAGTGCTCTTGTAGCTATACCAGAAAAAAAGGCAGAGCATAAGTGGTCCTGGTCAGAGGTGAAATATCTCTCTGACAGTCTTCTTTTGGCCCTTGATGGTAGTTTGGAACACGCACTATTGGTAAGATTTGGTTTTATATGCTTCAAATAAATTGATTATTTTACCAATATTAAGATAAAATGAAATTTATCTTTCCCTGTTTTTGATGCGGAGGTTCTTATAATGTCAAACATCACTGTATTGTTCAAACTGCTTGCCTCCTTTTTAGTTCAAGATATTTGATAACTTTATGATTACATAACATAAGGATTCCTGACATAGTTGCCTGATAGTAATACATATGTAGTAGATCCTTTTAGTATAATCTAAACTCTAGAGTTGCTTGTCTCTCTGCCGTCAATTCTTTTGAATGGCTATCCTTTTTTCTTGTTCTTGGATGTGATTTCTAAACATATTGTCATACCCAGAGCCGATGCCATGATATATGCTTTTTGTATGGTTCCATTTCTGGGGAGTTCAAAATATAAAAATGGAAAGGTAAAGTTGTGGAGACAAGTTTTGAAGCACCTGTTTGCCCTTTCATTTTAGTACAAGTAAAACCAAGTATATGGAATGTAAGTTAAACCAGAGCCTCAGTAGATTTAGCTTAGACATGAAAGTTAGAACATACCATACCATATCCCACAAGTTCCAGTGATATTTTAAATAATGACTAAAATAGAGGGAGATGTAAATTCATGTAGGGTGAATCAAATGAAAAATATATTTCAGATGTAATTTGTGATTAAAAATATCATTAATGCATATAAATGAATATTTAATTACACGATTTTAAGATCTGTCATGTGCAGAAATGAATGTTGGGTTGTAAACTACAGAGCAATAAAAAGCAAGCTCGATGTTACAGATATGAGAAGGGTACTGTTGGAGAGTGGTTTCACAAGATGAAATAGGATTAGCAATACAAGCATTATAGAGAAAGTTGTGATAGCACGTCCTGTAGAAACAATGAGAGTCTTGCTAGCAGTGGTTTGTACGTGTATAAGTCCTGTAGAAGCACCAATTATGAGAGTAGATCAGATGAAGGATAATGTAATGCAATAATAGTTAGAGGTAAATGAACCATTGAAGAGAATTTCGATTTAAACTGTGATTTGACATTATTTACAACATTATGGTGTCAATTTATAAAATTAAGGCGTCTCCTGATCTATGTAGCAAACTCCCCATAGTTGGAAAAGGCTTTGGTAGTATTTTTAACTTGTTATGTAGGTGGAATGAACCAGCCTATTTTGGATGATTACTTGTTTATGGCTTAGTTTTTTATCATGACAACTTGTTTAATGGGCTTTGGTTGATTACAGTTGAAGTTGTGAGATTTTAGAGAAAAGGAGAAGAGAAAATAATAAGGGTTTGAGTATTATTGATAATAGCTTTATGCTAACTTGATTACAAAAGATTCAATACTAATTTCTATTTATAGAAAAACAGACTCAATCTTAAATCAGGAACAAATCATAATAATAATTAGAGATATTTTAAGATATCTTTATGATTATAAATTGATTATAGAAAATAACTTAAGATACTTAATATAATATAAAAGATATATTATAAGATATTTTCTAATATTCTAACACTCCTCTTTATGCTAAAGCTTACTAAGCTAAGCTTTAGCTTGCTACAAGAAAACAATGTTTCACTCCGCAAAATAATACAAAAGATGAAAAGGCAACTCAGGGATGCATGTGAAGTCAGAGAGAATTGCTATAAATATAGCCTATCCAGATAGCTTGATTGATCATCAGTCTAAGAGACATTCATGGCAAGCAATTGAACAAAGCAAGCTCCGTTCTTCTAAAAAATTGCATTTGGAAGCTTCAAACCAATAATAACGGAGACTCAGAACATTTAAACTTGAATTTGCTTGAAGGAAAGAGAGGCATGCTTTAGGTAGAGAAAGGCAAGGCCAATACATCTGTGACAAAGATAGGGCCAATGAATCTGTGACAAATTGCCAAGATAAAGCGAGCCATGAAAATAAAAAATACTGTCAAAATAACTATCAACGGAGGAAGAAGTCATCACTGTTATGATTCATATGTGGGAAAAGGGACACCACCAGAATGATCGTCGGTGGGAATAAAAACCACCGTTATAATCTATTAGTAAGAATTAAGTTGCACGACAAACACCAAAGAAGAAACAACGCAACTCTAACAAAACGAAGCCATGATCGATCAACTGAGTGAGAAAGCGTGTCCAAAACAGAAGAGATAACGACTGTTTGAACATAGGGATGACAATGGGTAGGGTCTGAATATTATTGATAATAGCTTTATGCTATAACTTGATTACAAAAAAACTCAATGCTAATCTCTATTTATAGAAAAACATAGACTCAATCCTAAATCAAGAACAAATTATAATAATAATTAGAGATATTCTAAGATATCTCTATGATTATAAATTGATCATAGAAAATAATTCAATATACTCTAATATCATATAAAAGATATTATATGATATTTTCTAATATTCTAACAATTACTAAATGTAATATTGTTTCAGTCGCCTGTGATGACTATGGATAGATATGCTGCTGCTGAAAGCTTCTATAAACTGGCAATGGCATTTGCCCCAGTCCCTGATCTTCACATAATGTGGTTACTTCATCTATGTGATGCACATCAGGAAATGCAGTCATGGGCTGAAGCTGCTCAATGTGCTGTCGCAGTTGCTGGTGTTGTAATGCAGGTAAAGACATGAATTATTTATGCATGAACAGTACAAAAATATATTTTTTTTCTGATACATACATTATTGTGATGAGAATTTTCAAGGCTCGGATAAATTTTAATGTCAGTGTCATCCATAAAATTGAGGTTTTCATTTACTTAGCATGCATTCATGATTTTCAAAGCATGGTTGCTTCTTGGATATTTTTCTTTTGGTAGGATGAACTGTGACCAGCCCAATTATGCATCAAATTAGGTAGGTTACAGTAAAAAGACAAATTAAATTACTAATATCTATGAACCCATGTTAACTTGAATAAATGGAATGCAATAATTCACTCCTTTTATTTATACATCTCTACTTGATCAATTCTACCTATGTTAAATATCCAAACTCCAAAGTCATGGTAAGTGCTTAAGGTAATTAGGAAAAAAACCAAATAGACAAGTTATCGCATTCCCGCATTCTCGTTCAATGGCTGAATTATATTTCCCAACTAGGTCCTAATTATTAATATCTAAAATATGAATATGCATTTTTTCCCTTTTAGTTTTTCCATTTTATATCTCTACCTATTGGCTGCTACATCTAAATTTCTATCAAGCTTTAGATATCACACAACAATGAATTATTTTTTCCCTTTTAAGTAGATCTAATATTCTGCTCTTGCCAAGTAAACTCTTCAACTTGAAAAAAAGTACAAGCTCACTTGCTAATTTTCAATTTACTTATAAGAACTTAAGGAGAAAGAAGGTTAAATGAAAACTCAAGTCCCTATTGCTTCCCTACATTTTCAATTTAGTGCCTATTTTTAGTTTTTTCAAATCAGTCCTCTTCCTTACAAACATTTCACGTTAGTCCTTATCGCATTTCTTATCTTACATTGTCAACATAGTCCCTATTGGACATTTAAGAGTTAAAAAACAGTACCGAAGAGCTATTATTGAACAAAAGAACACGGCTTGTAGAATTTAGTACATACTTGCCCACCTGCTGGAACAGAGGAGCACCTGCATTACAAGAAACATAAAGCATGGTAAAAGAGCACTTGCTGGACAAAGAAATGCAGAGTTAACCAATTGATAGTTAACGTGAGGGCTGATTTGAAAGAAAATAACTAGTGGCAAGGATTTCATTGAAAGCTCTTTATTGTGAGGGCTGATTTGAAAAAAAATAAATAACTATTGGCTATGACTATTTTGAAAACATTTGTAAGTCCAAGGCTGATTTGATAAAAAATAATTTAAGGAACTAAACTGAAAATGAATGAAACTAGACCTTCAGTGTTCTTACCAAAAAAATTAGAGGCATAACTGAAGGTCTAATTTGGAGGGACCAAAATAAAACAAAAAGGTAGGCATTTTGACTCTTTAAAAATTGATTGTTATTTTTTGTTTTTAGACAAATAACATCCTTTTAAGCCTCATTCTCATGATTATTTCATGCCGGCTTCCTGTGGGTGGAGGGGATGAAGCTGAAACTTCCTCTGATTTATATAACCACCCATTTGTGCTTACGCTATTATTAACTTTGATGCAGGCCCTTGTTGCTAGGAACGATGGTGTTTGGAACAAAGACCATGTTGCTTCTTTACGGAAGATTTGTCCTATGGTTAGCAATGAGATTACTTCTGAAGCATCCGCTGCAGAGGTCGAGGGATATGGTGCTTCAAAATTGACAGTTGACTCTGCTGTGAAATACCTGCAGCTAGCTAATAAGCTTTTTTCACAAGCTGAGCTTTTTCATTTCTGTGCAAGCATTCTGGAACTCGTAATCCCAGTTTACAAGAGCAGAAGGGCTTATGGACAGCTTGCTAAATGTCACACTCTACTCACCAATATCTATGAATCAATACTTGAACAGGAATCTAGTCCGATTCCTTTCACTGATGCAACATACTACAGGGTTGGATTTTATGGTGATAGATTTGGAAAACTTGACAAAAAGGAGTATATATATCGTGAACCTCGTGATGTACGTCTAGGGGACATCATGGAAAAACTTAGTCACATATATGAGTCCAGAATGGATGGTAATCACACTTTGCATATTATTCCAGATTCTCGACAAGTGAAGGCTGAAGAGTTACAGCCTGGTGTCTGCTACCTTCAGATCACCGCTGTTGATGCAGTCATGGAAGATGAGGATTTAGGAAGTAGAAGGGAGAGAATTTTCTCCCTTTCTACTGGAAGTGTTCGTGCCCGTGTGTTTGACAGATTTTTGTTTGATACCCCATTTACAAAAAATGGCAAGACTCAAGGTGGGTTGGAAGATCAATGGAAGAGACGCACTGTTCTTCAGACTGAGGGTTCATTTCCAGCTTTAGTAAATAGGCTACTGGTAATCAAATCTGAGTCCCTTGAATTTTCACCTGTGGAAAATGCCATTGGAATGATTGAAACACGAACAGCTGCATTAAGAAATGAGCTTGAAGAGCCTCGAAGTTCTGAAGGGGATCAACTTCCACGGCTCCAGAGTCTACAAAGAATCCTCCAGGGCAGTGTTGCAGTACAAGTATGTTGACTATTGATTCTTATAACTATGCCAGACCCATTTCTGCATTTCCGAGCCTTTGCTGTCATTTTCATTTTTATTTGGTTACAAGAACTTCAATCTGTATTTCTTAGCCTTATTTTCGGCTTCCGTTATTAAACAGTACACATTTTACTCGCGGACTCTCAATTGTTACAAAACACTGGTTTTTGTGCAGGTAAACAGTGGAGTTTTGAGT
The DNA here is from genome assembly GCA_037974835.1 of Cicer judaicum. NCBI lineage: Eukaryota > Viridiplantae > Streptophyta > Magnoliopsida > Fabales > Fabaceae > Cicer > Cicer judaicum. The sequence goes on along the minus strand of JBBPBS010001102.1, from coordinate 13,088,773 downwards.
GTTTGCACAGCCTTCTTGTCTGGCGAGCCTGCTACAAGATTGCGATCACAGGAACTACAACAACTTATAGCTGCCCTTCTTGAGTTCATGGCTGTATGCAAACGAGCCATCCGGGTACATTTCAGATTGATTGGTGAGGAAGATCAGGATTTCCATACACAGCTTGTAAATGGATTTCAGTCTCTAACTGCAGAGTTATCGCATTATATTCCCGCCATCCTCTCTGAGCTATGACGCAGATACAAGTATTTGTTTTGTAATATTGCTTTGATGTGTTCATATATACATTATTAGTATTTTTCATCCTTTCCTACTCACCTCCCTCTTTCTTTGCTTGCAATGATGTGCATTTGCATTTGCATCATGGTTTAGCATATTTAGATAGAATTTTGCTGACCTACTGATTCCAAGAAAACATGAATCATCCTGATTGTGTATCATTTCTTATTTTCCCCCATTTTCCATTTTTTGTTTGTGGTACGGGGAAAAATGTCAATTATGTATATCTGTATTTGTTTCAATGGTTTTGCCTTTGTGGATTACAGCTATTGTGTATAATAATGTAGTCTAAAAGTCATATTGTTATTAGGCAAATGATTATACAAGCCGTAAAAAATTAATAACTAAAAAATTAGCTATTTTTCAGTTCATTGCAGAAGTTGGGTTAACATTCTAAATAGTTTTTTTTTCTTGTGTTGCCCGAATGTTCAAACTAGTGATTAAACTTTTTAATATTATCTACCCCTCTACTCCTTGAGGATGTTTTAAATCAGAAAGAGTTTTAAAATGAGTGAAAGAAATAAGTATGACAGTGCAATTGTATATTGATGATTATGATTAAAAAAAATTTAAGTGGTAAATGAGTATTTGAAAAGTTTATATGATTTTTTCCTCTAATAACAATAAAATTATGTGACTTTTTTTCTCTAATCATAACAATTCATGGTGCCTGTTCGATTAAAATTTAAAAAAATAATTTTTATGAAAATTTATTTAAAAATAGATGTTATTTTAATTCATTTATTAGAAATTAATAAAAGTGACTTTTACATCAAAAACTTAAATATTTATTATTAGATATTTTAAAATAATAAAATCATTTTTTTTAAATAATATATATTTCAAAAATCATTTTTTATGAAGACTTTATTAAAATAGCATTTTTTTAATATTTTTTTTAAAATTTTATTATTCAACAAAGTTGTAGCTATTAGATGAAATATTTAAATCATATTTTAAAATAAACTATTTAAATTAATTATCATTTGATGATTTTATATTTATGATTTTTTTTTTAAATCTTATAACAAAAAGATAAAATGTTGTAAAAATTATTTAAAAAAAATCATAAACAAATGAACCCATGATTTGATCAATGACTAATAGTCATTTGTTTCATTATACAAAATCATCTCATTTAATATACTTCAATTTCTCCTTATAAACAACCATTGAGGAAAATATTATTTTTCCAAACATATTTAATACTCTTTTATGTTCAAAGATAAATAGATAAATTTCATATATTCATGTTCTAATGGTATTTTAGGAACATGTTATATTAAAATAGATACATTGTACCAAAACAACGAACTATACAATGCCTAATTCATACAACGAAATTTCAATACGAAAAAAAAAACTCAATCTATATGAAAATCAATTATTAGGACGCAAATGACCTAAATGTTTATCCAACCACACAAACACACATATTGAATGTACAAGATTGCTTAAAAACACTAATTGGACAAGAATAAGACTAGGGATGATGAAAATGATCTAAATGTTCATCTAATGACACAAAAACACCTATTCGATGCACAAGATTGGTTAAAAACCCTAATTGGACAAGAATAAGCCAAGGTACGACGAAAATGACTTAAATGTTAATCCAATGACACAAATGAACTTATTGAATGCACAAGATTGGCTAAAAACTCTAATTGAACATGAATAAGTCTAGGGAGGATGAAAATAATTTTTAAACTATTCTCCTCTAACGAATAAAGAAGATAGACATAGCGCTAGGTTTTTTAAGGAAAAAACCAAGAAAAGGAGGGGAGTGATGGGCTATAATTTTCTTACTCTTTACTTTCAATAATAGTATGAAACACAAAATGTGTTTACTAAAAAGGCAAGGTAATAAAAACTGGACCGAACCAATTGGTTCAATTGGTTGGACAGGGGGAACCAGACATGTGTTCGGTCCAATATGACCTCGTAGCCAGATAGCATTTGAACTGGGGAAAACTAAAAGTTGTGTCAGTTACCATGTTGGATTGGATTTTCTGCATTTTCTATTTTTTAATAAAAAACTAAATTAATTTATACAAGAGTTTTTTACATGCCACCCTCTCACGTGTACCTTCTACCCCTTCAATACACTTAAAAATCCATTTTATTATTTATAAAAATAGAAAATTTTAAAATAGGAAATTTTCAAGAGAAGAAATTTCAGAAATTTAGATATTTTCAAAATTAAATAGAAAATTTATGAAATGGAAAATTTTGAAAAAATAATGTTATTATCTGAAATAAAATATACATTTCAGAAATTTGAATAATATAAATTTTTGAAACATTCGAAACTTTCATCTTCTTCAAAAATTTTGAAAGGTAAAATTATTTTTAAAAAATTTAGTTTTTGAAACTTTCGATAAAAATATATTTCAAACTTTTAAAATTTTTTAAAACTTTTGTTAAAGATATATTCGAAAATTTCAAATTAATTTAAACTTTTGAAATA
>JBBPBS010001102.1:13057007-13085555 GCA_037974835.1 Cicer judaicum | reverse complement strand
TTATTTTGAAACAAATTCCAAAATATAATTATGTTTCTAAAATTTGGTTTTGAAACTTTAAAAAAAAAATCTATATTTTGAAATTTTAAAAGTTTCAAAATTTTGTATTTTAAAAATTTTATTAAAAGTGAACGTTTCAAAAATATTTATAAATACAATAAATTGTATTTTAAAAATTACAAATAATTCAAACTTTCGAAAGTAAATTCATTTTATATTTTAAAATTTTTAATCAACGAAATTTTTAAAATAATTTTTGCTAAAGTTTCAAATGTGTGTAAAAAGAAAAAAAAAATCAACTTTTATATATAATAACAAAAAAAAAAAACTCTCTTTAAGTATATTGGAAGATAAAAGGTATAGGGGTGCGGATGACTAGTAGAAAACTATTTATGAAAATGTCATTATGCATTTTGGGTGCAATGGGCCTTGCAATTGTAGGCCTCAACTAGCCCAAATCATGTTAAAATGTCATTTTGCATTTTAAGTGAAGTGCTCACTTTAATTTATAAAATTATCCTTTGTTCTCCTTGGCTTATGATTTCAACGTGATAAAAATGAGTTTGTTCGATTGAAGGATCCGCTTTCAGAAGTTGCGTTGCGCTTGTACATATTATATTAGAATCGAGTTTTTGATGATCTAGTGACAATGCATAATTTGTGCATGTATGAGGTAGATTCATTTTACCAATCACTCACAATTCACTCTTTTTGTGTTTTGAAGCTCTATATCTAAACAAACAATTTGGACTTAAATAATTAATAACATACCTTTCCGAATCAGATTTTTATATCACAAAATTCAATGATTGTTTTAAATAGTAATGTTTGATTGCATGTACGCATTCATCCTTTTTTGCAAACTTCATTCTAATTGCAAGAGTTCCATCTACTATTGGAACTTCGTTAAATAACATGTGATCAAATTCAACTAATTGCTTTACATTCTCTAAATTTATGTTCTTTAGGTGAAATTGTGGATCAAATACAAGTAGAATAGGTTGGTCTTTTGATTCTATATCTTCATTAACTTCAATGTCATCGTCAAAATCACCAGATGGTTCATCCAAATATGTTTCATCCTCTTTATTGTAATCAACTAATTCTTTCTCGTTGATATTATATAAGACACCAAATGGAAGATCGCATTGTAGAGTTGTCGGGGGAGGTTCATGATGAAGTTGAAAACTATCTGGATGAGTTTCTTCAATTTGGCTCGAGTATGGTTCATAGTGTTATGACGGAGAATATAAGTCGAGTTGATAAGGGGTGTTTTAATCAAAATATGAGGTGTAGTCGGGATGAGGCATGTTTAAGGTTGATGGTTGATAAATGTTTGTTGACGTAGGACCATCATGAAATGTAACATATAATTCGATGGTGCCGAGTTGTAACCACTGTGCATAAACATCAAACATTATTTGAACATCTTCGTTGTCGTAAACCTTCATTAGGTCAAACCTTGTTGTATTTTCACCAATGAATACAATGTGTTGTTAAACTATATCAGCTATCGTGACTTTGTCGTCGAGCTGTCACTTTTTTAATGATATTCTTTAGATGAGAAAGGTTGCTTCCAAAATGTACTTTGAACGCCTTTTTATAATCACTTACAAATATTTTACCTTCAACTCCATCAAGAATTGAACCGTTATAATAACAATAAAAATTACTTGTTGAACTACTATGATTAAGTATGAAATGTTAGAAGGTATAGTGAGATAGTGTGATTTAGTTTTCTATTTATAAAAGTTAGTAAGGTGTATATATTCTCTATTAAAACAATCTAATTGGTTGAAAACAAATCACAAGGATTCGTACTACACTATCCACAACCGTTGATAAATTAGATTGAAGGAACAAAATTGAATCTTTAATAGAACAATTTGATTGATCCAAATCAAATCACAAGGATTTGTACTGCATCATCCACAACCCTTGAAAGAACAAGATTGATTATTTTAATAGATCAATTTGATTATCAATTTAATAAATCACAAGGATCGTGGCCTGGGGACGCGACCTATATAAATACCTCTTTATCACATCTATTTCTTCCATTATTGTTTATCACAACTATTACTTCATACATTCAAAGTTATATCAACATTCTTTATCAAAATTTCTTTTTTTTTTCTTCTCATAGAATTATTTTTTTCTCATAGAATTATATACGAATCGCAGAGCTGAAATTCAATACATTAAAATATTTATAAATATTTTATATATAATTTTTTTAGTGTTATTGATTATTTTATTTTTGCTATATATGATTAATTTCAGATGCCCGTAAAGGACAAACTGAAATGTCATGATCATGTTAACAAAAAACCAAATGAAGTCATATTACCGTATTTGCAAGAGGACGAATTTAGCGAAGTGATCAAATTCAGACATTGTAAAATAGATTTCGGCTTGATTACTACTATGGTTGGGAGATAGAGACCAGAAACTCATACGTTACATCTCCCAATAGGCGAGTGCACAATAACTTTAGAAGATGTATATTATATTTTAGGATTATATGTTTCTGGTTTTTCTATTAGCGGATTGAGTTTTGTGAACGTTAGAGAAGTTTGTCAAGCTAACTTAGGAGTTATCCCACTTGAGGGAGCAACAAAGAGTAATTTTATAAAATTAAAATGGCTTAAGGAAACATTCAACGATGTTGGTGAAAATGCATTTGTAGTAGGAAAAAAAGCATAATATTGAGCATACATTCTACGTATGGTTGAAGGGTTGTTGACACCAGACAAATCCAACAATCATGTATGTTTAAAATATCTTTCACTATTAGGGGATTTAAGTAAAGCATCCCAATATAGTTGGGGTATAGTTTTAGCAACACTTTATAGAGAATTGTATCTTGTTATAAAACCCAGTGTAGTGTCTGAGGATAATGTGCATTGTTGTTGTAAAACTAGACATGATATCGTTTGTCTTGTGTCACTGAAAATTATCCAATGCATAAATATTTCCACTTGCACAAAAGTAACTATTGCAAATAAATTTTATATATATATATATATATATGAAGTAATGTATACATTCATATTTATTTTTACCTTTTTAATTATATTATTTTTTATAATTCTTATATTTACTTTAGCTTATTTTTACATATGAGTTTTATTGGAGGTCACACCTCGGGTTCCAACACGAAATTTCCAAAGAAGAGATAGATGCATGGATTGCATGTACCTATCTGCACTGTTATTATATTGTTGAAAAACATCATACAGATAGAGTCGTACTTCAGTTTGGATTCATCAATAAATACCACAACCACTATAGGACATGAAAATCTACCATGAGGCGTGATATTGATGATAATTGAAACTGAGTTTGAAAAGAATAAATTAAACATTGGAACCAGCGTGAGAATTACATATTGCAAAGTCAATTTATATAAGGTGTTTTATGCCAAAACATAGAATATATGAATTGGTTTAGACAACACACTAAATTATTTATATGTCGAACAATTTATGCGTGATCCATGTTTGCAACCGTCGTCATATCCTCATGTGCACTCGACCTCCCAATCAATCCCACAAGAACAAACTATGCAACAAACAGCAGAGCAGATTTTATCATCACCTTACCTACATGCCCCTACACAAGTTTCATATTATGGTCCATCACCACCACCACATGTACATAAATCTGCATAAATGTCGACTCAATATTACTTTCCAACCATGCCAGAAATACCAACCCCCGGTCATCCGACAGAACGTGAGATTTTCTATAATTTGTTTGTAACTCAGTGCACAACTCCTGAGTCGACCTATGATGTTTTTTATTTCATTTATAACTCCAAAGCTCTAAATTATATGGAGGTAGGTGGCAGTGATTTTAAATCCGCATATAAATTACGATGAGGATAATGATCAAAATGATGATCAACCAAAACAACCTCAACTAGAGGTTATTTATGTGGACATTATTAATTTAAAATTGATGTATTTTTTTCTCCAAATTGATATATTTTTTCTTCGATTTAATGTATTTTGTTTAATTTTATTAATATAACTTACATTTTTTTATTATAATTTATTTTTTATTTATTAGATCTAGAGAAAAAATAGGAGGAAGTTGTTAACAAAATAGAATTAAGTTGCTAATTTATCTAAAATATAGAAGGGAGTTGTTAAAATAATATAACATGTTATTTGTTTTGGCATATCTACTCAACTGCTTTAACTTTGATGTATTTTTTTTCTATTAGATGTATTTTGTTTGATTTTATTAATATAATATAATTTTATTTTAATTATTTTAATTATGTTTTACTTATAAATTAACTATTATTCAATTGTTAAAATGAAAAAAAAATTAAAACGTTATAGTTGATCGCATCTACTGCATCAAAATATTCATCCTTCAGGTAGTCGTATGACGAGGATGCGACATCTGAAGGTAAAAAAAAAGTAGGAAATTTTGATATCTATTTTTCAATGTGACATAGATAATCCAGGAAAAATACTCTACATAATTTACTTTGATAATTTTTTTTTTTATCTAAACCAGAATAAGAAGGTGGGCGGCGGCGCAACTGCATGAAGTCTGAAACAGAAGAAAAAGGTGGGTGGCAGTGCGAGTGTAGGACGTCTAGAATATAAGAAAAAGGTGTTTGGCGGTGTGACTATTGGAACAAAAGAAGAAGGTGGGCAGCGGTGCGACTTTATGAAGTCTGGAACAGAAGAAGATAGTGGCGCATATGTGGAAGAGAAGAACAAGGTGGATGGCGACTATTGAAAATCTGAAAGGGAAGAATAATAATGAAATCCTATTGGGTTGTTGGACTATTGGGCTACCAAACAAAAGTTAAGAAAAAAACATAACTAGTCACCGGGTTGGCTCGACGGGTTCAAATTGTTGAATCCATTATCCGAACTAAATATAAGCGGATTTCAATGGGTTGAGTCGAGTCGAGTTGGACCCGAAAGTGATCAGGTATGAATAAAAATTGAATTGGATTGAATTTGATGATCGGGTTGGTGGGTCAACCCGCACCCACGTACTATAGGATTTAATATAGTTTAATTTAGAGATTGATAAACTTTAAAATAATCCATTCTATAAATCAAATTTAAATTTAGTATATATATATATATATATATATATATATATATATATATATATATATAACTGGGGTGTTATTTTTTTAATGAAAGGACTTTATGAATTTGAATTCTCTTTTATTAAAGATCTTCGGAGTATTCAAAGTGGAGGTTTTTCAACAAAAAAAAAATTCTTTCTTGAACTCCTTATTTTAATCCTTAAATTATAAGCAAACTACGTCATAGTGTTGAGTTTGTTTGATGGATTTTTCTGAAGAATATTTGACACCTAAAATTCTTTTTTCTATCGTTAATTGTCTTGGATGCTGCAACAAGTAAATGTTCGTTTGATTGATAGTTTAGTCATTTTGCTACAATATTAATCAATATTTATTTGACTGCAAAAAATTGTCATAAGTTTTGGATAAAAAACAAAGAGTTGCTTTTCTTGTTAGTGTTGAATATGAAAATCTTTGTTTCTTTTATGTTCATTGTCTCTCAATTGGTCACTCTATTGCCACTTCTAAGTATAATGTGGCTAATGTTAAGAAGGAAATGTCGATTCGATAGGATGTTATTCCTAAAGGAGTTGTGAGAAGACACATGCCTGTGCAAAATAAACCCCATAATTAAAGATAAGGAGCTAAAATTGAACCAAATATGTTCTCCACGTTTCTGTCATTTTCAACAAGCAAGATGAAATTAGTTTTTAATACAAGGAAAGCTCCTAAAAATCCCGAATGGATTTCCAGTTTATATACTAGCAATATACAGTTCTCATATGAGCAAAGAATCACTCAAAAGGATCAAGGATTAAAGAGCATAACTCAAAGCAAAAGTGACATATGATCATTATCCAGTAGTGTAACATCAGCCTCAAGATTGATAAATATTCTCCAGCTTGTTACACTTTATCTTTAACAACAAATATCTTTCTCCAGAATGATTAACAACTATCTCTAGAATGATCAACGTCATTCTCTAGTATGATGACATCAATCCAGAATGATACAATCATTCTCCAGTTTACTAACCATCATTCTCCAGCCTTATTTCATCCCAGCGTGTTTTGCACGAATCAAAAGGAAGTCTTAATATGAAGGATCATCACATTCAAGAATGAGAAGCTACATATCAAACATTGTTAACACAAACATAAATGTAGAATGTTCAAAACAACAACATTCAAAGTTCCAAAATTCTAGTCTTTGGTCAAGTCTAACACATGACAACAAGAACCTTTTCAATGCTCAAAATAGCTGTCATCAACCTCCTCAAAGCCAATAAAATGAACCCCAAGCTCGAGGAAAACACATAACTTCAAGTGCTAAGAAAATTCATCAATCACATACACTTACATACTTGAGAGCTTCTCATTTGCAAAAGAATCAATTTTGAATTTATGTTCATATATCCATATCATATTACTGAGATCTTTTATCAATAATCTATTCTCAAACACGAGTTGAGAATAATCATATTCAACTAATCTCTCTAAATCACTATTTTGAAAACTCAAAACTATAAGGGTTGTTTATAGTTTGAGTATCATTGTAAAAATCCTTTTATAGTTAAAAGGTGAATTGTAAAATCCTCTCAATATTGATAGGTGACTTGATTGAATCATTTCTGGGTGGAAAGGAATTGTTGTTACAAATCAAGGTTGATCTTAACAAAAACTGTGCAAAAATAAGAACGTTGTGAAACGAATAACATTCTCCATTTGAACACTTAGTGAATAATTTCATAGTTTTGAGGACTGGACGTAGCCCGAGTTAGGTGAACTAGGATATATTTTTGTGTGGTATCACTTCATTATCTCTATTTACTTTCAGTCATTTTGATTATCAAGTTAAATAGATAAACTAAAAATATGATTTCAACTAATCAAGAATGTTCTCCGTTTTCTGTTTCCAGAACCAAGAACTTTCTCTTTTTTCAGTTTTCATAACCAAGATCATTCTTAAGTTATTTTCATAAGATTTTAACATGGAATTTTAAATAGGTGAATTCACAATTCAAACCCACTTCCTTGTAAATTGACATTGCTACTTAAATTTCCACCAGAGCAAAGTTTCTAAAGAGAAAACACTTTAACAAGTTCTAGAATAAAATATCTAGAAGAAAAAATGTCAAAAGCAAAATAAATTGTTGAAGGAGGGTCTTTAAACATACCACCCTATTTGGATGGAATTGATTACTACTTCTTGAAGAACAAGATGCAATTGTTTCTGAAATCTCAAGATACAAAAGTATGGGGCATCATTGCAAATTGAGATTTCATACCAAGAGTTGATCAAAATGATTCAACCTTTGTTGAAAAGAAAGAAATCGACTAGACACCTGATGACAAAACTAAGGTACTCCTAAATTCTAAAGCCCAATTATTCTTACCGTGTGCCTTGAGCAGGGAAGAAATCGAAAGAGTTGATGAATGCATAACTGCTAAAAAAGTATGGGATACACTATAAACTCATAATGAAGGAACAAGCCATGTCAAAGAATCAAGAACAAACATTGGTATAAGGAAGTTTGAGATGTTCGAAATGAATTAAGGAGAAACCATTGATGAAATGTACTCAAGGTTCACTACTATAGTGAATGAGATGCGTTCTCTTGGAAAGGCTTACTCAGTACAAGATAGAGTGAAAAATATCATGAGATGCCTTCCAGCCATATAGAGACTGATGGTGAATACTATAAACCAAGCCAAACCAAAAATCTTGAAGTGCTTGCATTAGAAGACTTAATTGGAATCTTAAGAGCACATAAAGTATTTTTACAAGAAAAACAAACCAGCCAAAAATGGAAAAGCAATAACCTTGAAAGTATCAAAATGATTCAACCTTTGTTGAAAAGAAAGAAATCGACTAGACACCTGATGACAAAACTAAGGTACTCCTAAATTCTAAAGCCCAATTATTCTTACCGTGTGCCTTGAGCAGGGAAGAAATCGAAAGAGTTGATGAATGCATAACTGCTAAAAAAGTATGGGATACACTATAAACTCATAATGAAGGAACAAGCCATGTCAAAGAATCAAGAACAAACATTGGTATAAGGAAGTTTGAGATGTTCGAAATGAATTAAGGAGAAACCATTGATGAAATGTACTCAAGGTTCACTACTATAGTGAATGAGATGCGTTCTCTTGGAAAGGCTTACTCAGTACAAGATAGAGTGAAAAATATCATGAGATGCCTTCCAGCCATATAGAGACTGATGGTGAATACTATAAACCAAGCCAAACCAAAAATCTTGAAGTGCTTGCATTAGAAGACTTAATTGGAATCTTAAGAGCACATAAAGTATTTTTACAAGAAAAACAAACCAGCCAAAAATGGAAAAGCAATAACCTTGAAAGTATCTCAATAAAGTATACCAGCACAAACAAAAGAAGAATCAGATGAACTTAACGAATGATGAGAAGAAGAGGTCAATTCAAGAAGGGATTTCCAAACAAAAGAGAAAGACCCAAATCAGAAGTGGACAAGAGCCAAATCATATGTCTTGGATTTAATAAGTTGGGACATTACAATTCTGAATGTCCCTTAAGTAAAAAAAACACCAATGATGGCTACATGAGATAACTCAGATGACATGTGTGCATAATTGTCATTCCATACTTCCATGATGTCCTAGAACCTTCAAGATCGTCATCATCTAATGGATCTTCTCCCTTTCTCTTTAAATAGGATTAGCTTTACATTTTTTCTCCCATTCCTTTTTGTTATGATAAAAGGGGAGATTATTTTAGCTTTATTTTAATCTAATATGTACTTAAGAAGTCCTTTTGTAAATTGTACTTATTCATATTTCAAAATTGTTTGAATTTATGCCAAATTGATTGTTGTGTAAATTTGCTTTAAGATGCAATTAATGAAATGATAGTTTCATAAATATGAAGCATACTATGAGGGGGAGCTATTAATCTCTCTATGATTAAAATTAGAATCAAAATTAAAATTAAAATTAACATATGTGTCATCATAAAAAAAATGGAAGATTGTTGAGACAAAATCCCAAATTAATATTTTGATGTAAACAAATAAAAGTTTTTAAAGACTCTAATTATGATTCTAAATTATGTGTTAATTTAACATGCGTTATTGAATGCAATAATCCAGGATAGGTGCAAAGAAAATGCAAGAGAAATCAATTTAAAGAAAGAGCTAAAAATGAACAAAACTGAACCAAGAACGTTCTTGACATAATCTGGAAAACCAAGAACATTCTCCACATTTCTATCATTTTCAACAAGCAAGACCAAATCAGTTTTTAATACAAGGAGAGCTCCTCAAATCGCGAATGGATTTCCATTTCATATACTAGGTATATATAGCTCTCATATGAGGAAAAAATCACTCAAAAGGATCCAAGATTAAAGAGCACAACTCAAAGCAAAAGTGACAAATGATCATTCTCCAATAGTGTAACATCAATCTCCAGATTGATAAAGATTCTCCAGCTTGTTACACTTGATCTTCAGCAACAAACATCTTTCTCTAGAATGATCAACATCATTCTCCAATATGACGACATAAGTCCAGAATGATACAAACATTCTCCAACTTTGTTGCATCATTCTCCAACCTTATTTCATCATTCTCCAACCAATTTTGCATGAATCAAAAGACAGTCTTAATCTAAATCAGTTAGGCACATCTTTGGGATGTTTGTGTGCATAAACAAAGAATCGTCACAATCAAGAATGAGAAGCAACATATTAGACATTGTTAACACAGAAACAGAAACCCAGAATGTTCAAAATAGTAACATTCAAAGTTCGAGAAGTTTGGTCTTTGGTCAAGTCTGACACATGACAACATGCACGTTTTTAATGGTAAAAAAAGTTGTCATTAACCTCGAATCCTATAAAAGGATCCCCAAGCTCAAGGAAAATACAGGACTTCAAGTGCTAAGAAAATTCATTAATAACATACACTTACATACTTGAAAGTTGCTCATTTGCAAAAGAATCAGTTTTGAATTTATCTTTATATATCCAGATTGTATTACTGAGTTATTTTATCAAGAATATATTCTCAAACACGAGTTTAACATATTTAGATTCAACCAATATTTCTAAATCATTATTGTGAAAACTCAAAACTATAAGGGTTTTTAATAGTTTGAGTATTGTTGTAAAAATCCTTTTATGGTTAAAAGGTGAATTGTAAAATCTTCTCAAGATTAATAGGTGACTTGATTAAATCCTTTCTAGGTGGAAAGAAATTGTTGTTACAGATCAAGGTTGATCTTAACAAAAACTGTGTAAAATAAGAACGTTGTAAAATCAAGAACATTCTTCGTTTGAACACTTAGTGGAAAATCTAATAGTTGTGAGGACTAGACGTAGCCCGAGTTGGGTGAACTATGATATATCTTTATGTGGTATCTATTCCTTATCTCTATTTACTTTCAGACATTTTGATTATCAAGTTAAATAGATAAACTAAAACTGTGATTTCAACTAACCAATAATGTTCTCCGTTTTCTGTTTTCGAAACAAAAAACGTTCTCCGTTTTCTGTTATCATAACCAAGATCATTCTTGAGTTATTTTCTAAAGAATGTGATAATTTTTGAGTGACTAATTTTTTATTTAAACATGTTTGAGTGACTAATTTTGAATGATGTAGCACATAGTGGTTATGTTAATATTGTTGATTGAGTAACCTTTAAGTATTAAAATATTATATCTATATGTTTACCATATTATTAACTTGTTTTTGTATAAAACCATATTATTAACTTAATTAATGAATTTTATTACAAATATCGCCCTTATAACATGTTCAGTCACTATTCAACTACAATATTCATCTTTTTAATTTTGGAGCAAATACTTCAGAATTAGAATGAGAGTCCACTTAGATGTTATTTGGTTCAACCAGAATAGTTGGTTGACCATAGTGAAGGTTGGTTTGTCGCCCCTACGGACTTGTCCCTCGTTAAGAATCGAGCCAATGTTCAAATAAATATATAAAAACTTAGGAAAATAAAGTTTAAATCAAAACTCAAGGAACCAAAGTAGTCCACTTATAGTCTTTATGTCATTTCCTTCTTTTAGTCATTATAAAATAGTGTGCAAGGAACGGTAGAAGGTGAGGAATAAAAAACCCCAAGCTATGTTGCGGTTGGATTGAAGTAAAGAAACATATAGCTGAAACTCTTACACAATGGCCACAAAACCATTACAAACAAAAAACATGCTGAGCCAATACAACAAGAAAGGGTTGTGTTATGCATTTGAGACCTTGCCTGAAGTAGCAACGTTATGTGCTTTAAAAAAAACATAGTAGGAAGTGGATTTAGAGAAATGAAATCTCAAAAAGTGAATTGGGGTATCATGAGCCATAAGGACATCAGCTCCAAGAATGGCAGCCACAGAAAGGTAAGGGTCATCACACCCTAAGGAAACACAAAAACGTTAGCACTTACCAACCAATATACGAGGAGGTCAAATAAGTGATTCATGTTAAAGTTTACATCCAGTCTTGAAAGCATGATCATATTGTAGATACCCCATTGTTTCAAGTCTTGTTCTTTAGCCTAAGCTACCCTAGAAAGCCATCTCAAGTAGACAAGGGTGCAATGAGAATGTGTTTTGAATTCACTAGGTTTCCGGTCAATGCCTAACCATTCACAACTTAAGGGGAGTTTGGAGTCGAGAGGTTCTAGAAAAAAGGGTTCAGAAGTTATGACAGCAATAGAAGGACATTTAGTTAGGTGATCTTGGAGAAGACAAAGCACACCAGGGAGGTCTCTTAGTGGTTTGGTTAAGGTTTTGTGAATCACATGAAGACATGATTAAGAATGGAGGGAGAACAAGGTTCAAGGCTTATTTCACCCGCAAAATGAAGCTTAAGACAAAAAGTTAACAATCAATTTCAACATTTTTATTACCATACCATTAGTTAAGACTTACTAACACCACCATTTGGCATTAATATTATGGGTTAAGATCATCTCTGTTTCTCACCTTCCATTTTTTTTATTATCATAGTTTTGAAAATAGAAATACATCCATGAGACGATTGGTGAGTTCAAAACTACTTTTTAAACATTTCAAAACTGTAGAAATTGAGAAGAAAAATAAAGAGAGAAAATAACAAGGATTCTAACTCCAATGTATCATATATCCTACAACCATCAACTTTAAAATAAAGTATATGTCCTAAAATCTGTTGACTATTTCAAAATATATCTCCAAGATGATATTAAGAAATTTAATCCAAATTATATTCATCTTTTTTGCCTTCAAAATTCATAATTAAAATATTAAATTTAAAAATAAATGTTTTTTAAGCAAAAACAAAATGTAGCAAAATTTTCTTTTCTATATGAAGCCAATGTATCCATTATTTACAATAACAATAAATAGCAATCTGAAATACGTATTCCAAAAATTTGTAACAGATCGCCCAAAACATTATCAATAATCATGACTAAAATATATCAAATAAAAGTTGAATTTTTTTTTTTTGGGTTCTAAAAGTTGAAATTCTATTGTCTTGAAAACATTTTAAAAAATGATTTAAAAATTCATTTTATCTTGTTCAAATATTTTTTACGTCTATTATATACTCCACAGATTGTTCATTTGGTTTGTTAGTAATGTGGTCAAAAATGGAGTTGCAATATGTTTTCCATTAATAGAGTCATGCTAGTGGAGTTGTGAATTTCTACAAATTCCATAAGCTTTTCAGTACCTGACGCTAAACAATCAAAATATAAATTCAGGAAAATGCTTACAACTTTGATACAATAGAATACTAAAAGATACATATCATGATTTACTCTTCATTTGACTATGCCTAGAAAAGTATCTATATCTTGTGAACACCATAACCTGAATCCTCTGATGTTAAATTCTCTTTCCAATTCTCAAATTCTTCTCCACCGAATACTACTTGCTTGATCCCAACAAAGCTACAGAAAACAAAAAGCTAAGTCAATTAATGGGATTAAAATATACCTATAAGGAAAAAAGAAAAGCAAGTAGAGATCATACTCTGAACTTATTTGTGTCAATGCGTTTATCAAAACATCTAGAATCAGTGGTTCATTAGTTCCAATATCCACCCTGTTATATCACAAAAAGAAATTATTAGAATTCCACTTCAGATTACATTAATATGTATAACAAAGCATTAAGAACGAAGAAATATGCAATTAGTTCTGCACCATATTCGAGCCAAGTTGTCTTGAACCTCAAGATCCCCAATGTTGTAAAATGTAGTTGGTGTCACATTCGCTCCTTGAATATAATCGTAATTTGGTCGTTTTTCCATCTGTGATTGTGACAGCTGTGGAAATTGTGCCAGTTCTATAAGCAATACAATCATGATGGAAAAAATCACTAAAATATAAATGAAAAGAGATAAAGAAAAATTAGTTTCCAGGGCAGAAAAGGAAAAACTTACTTGCATGTTCATGGCATTGCATCCTCCAAGCCGTCCTAGAATGTGCCACGCCCGAATAGTCTGCAAAGACCCAAATTCGACAAAATGAACTAATAGAAGCATGTATGCATCGTAGAGAATGTACAACAAAATAGAGTCATAGGATAAAGTTACTTACATCACAAAGTAAGGAGACGTCTTTTGCCAATGGAGCATTGTGAAATTCAAACCATATGTATGAGTTTGAAAAATCAAATCTGGAAATGGCAGCATTGGGGGTAAGACAAACAGAATATCTTTTTGATAGAAAAGCAGACAGAAAAATAAAAAAGTCTGGGTTAGTTAATTGTATGCAACAACAACACTTACAATGAAAATGCACAGCATCTCAATTACCTCCAAAATATTTCTGTGATCTTTGAAATACACACAATTATCTCTAGCAACTATACTAACACCAACTGGAATTTTGGTAATTCCTCATAAATTGGTTCCATGAGATGTTGCAAATTCAATGTAATATGATGAGTGAACTTGGAAATGTGAAACTAGAGGTGCAGTGGAGGAGTGCTTTAGTAGGAAATAGTTTGACTTAAACATAGAGGACATAGTATCAAACTCAAAAGAAATGATAGCATAATAGAGATTTTATCCGTAGCCAATGAAATAAACCAATTTGGATTCCTCTTACTGCAGTGAAACTTGACCCAAAATAAATGTGGAGAACAATCTCAGATAATATTCCCAAAAGCAAAGCTCTTTAGAAACAAAGAATCTCCCTCCACAATGGTTCACAGCCAATGTTTGACACCCACAATGATGCCCTATTCATGATGCTCTAATAGAAACCCGAATTAAAGAGAAGTAGAAATTGTATTATTGATTGGAAAAAGAAGGACAATGTATTACAAGAGGATATCTGATAGACTCACAGAAATGAGGAATCAATGAAACAGGAAAATGATAGATGAAATGGGGATTTATTGATTTATGGACGAAGGGAAAATTCTATTAAAACAATATTCTCCTAATACAATGATAACAATAATTGTGCATAACCAATGGTACACTACCCTCCCCCATTCATTCCCCTCTATGTAAATGAAATTCCTAGAATGCAGAGAGTTACCCTGCCATGTCGTTAATAGAATGATTCTTCTCTTTTTTACCTTTGCGGACATAAACTCTCCACACAACAGGTTTGAGCCTTTCACTAATCTTAGGCCCAATAGTTCTATCAATATCTGCTGTAACCCCAGAACAATGTTTCTCAGATAAATTTGGAATTCTCGCTGCCCAAGCTCAGAACCAAAAACTAAACAAAGACTTGTTCTCTCTCTTTTACTTCTCACACACGTAATATACCCCTTATCTCACATGTATTTTCACTCACTACCTCTAATTAACTTGCCAGCTCATTTCGAAATCACAATTCGAGCCTTTTTCTCCAACAGTCCTTTCCGGCCCTCACACTGTTAATAACTCACCCCTCACATTCCTTCGAACTCACGTATGAAACCAAGTCCCTGCGAAAAAATACTCAGCCTGCTCGTCCTTCTTCTTCTTAGCGTGTAAGACTACAGAACTCACATTGCCAGCTTTGGGCCCTCTCGTGTAAAACTTAATCTTTTGGGTCTGTATGAAAGTTGGTCAATGGGTTCAAGACTTGGGTGGCTATCAAATGCTCCTTCTATCCCGCATAGGTAGCTCGGTTGGTGAGCTAAAGGACGCCGAAGGAATATTAAGAAGAAGGTACCGAGTACAAACCTTGGAAACTAACATAACCATTAATCTCTAACATTTGCCTAAAAAAAAAACGACACTTCTTCTTTCAAGGTGGATGAGATGATTGCGTATAGGCCTACTGAGAACAGGATAATAAGGCAAGTTTGAAGGAGCAGGAAGTTGACCATATTTGTGGCCAAACCTATGGTAACCAACTTAAGCATCATGAATGGTATTTTAGCATACTAGACATCTATTTATGTTTCTGTAACCTTCACAGCCACCATGTCCAGAAAGCCACCATGCCCAAAATGTACTCTTACTGGAACTTTGAAACTGAAAGGAACCTTAGTCTGAGACTAACCTCGTAGACCAGAAGCTTGAGGAAACATAAGCTGAGGAAGAGCATGCAATTGTTTCTGACTTAAACTAGGCAGGTGCTGAGGCACCATAATCAAGTTGCTGACTTAGTTTATGATTTTTTATGCACCATATTAATGGGAAAAGATTCCATAGTTGAGGCATTCTTGTTCTTCTAAATTCTGGCTTCACGAGCCAGCACCAATGATCTATTTTACCTCGAGTGCAGTAATCAAAACAGCTATTTACAGACGTTACAAAGGCACTATATGACTACAGATTCATAGGTAAACCATCCAGAATTGCCTCCAAATGTTTTTGTTTGTGATGATACCCGAAATCCTATATAATGAAGAAAATCTGCTGTATAGGAATCTCTTCAACACTAAAGGATAGTCTTTGGTATTTTCACCAAGTGTTATCACTCTAATCACACCCTCTCATACATATCATTCATTGCAAAATATAAGCAATATGAATTCTTTTATTTTCTAGAGTCTTCAACAACAGTTCTTTCAGTACTTCATCATATGTATCTTCCAAATCAATACAAACCATGTAAAGTCTGTTCTGTTCCTCCAATATCTCTCCATTAATCTTCATAGTAAACGTATAACTTCCATGAACAATGGCCTCAACATAAAATCAAATTATATACACATTCAAACTAACCAGATTTTAAGAAATATCCACATGTTCAATAATCTCAAAACATATAAAAATTTCAACTGAAGTTTAAAATAACCTGTTTGAAAATATTTTCATATTTTATAGTACCTTGATATTATGTAAGAGTATCTTAGATGATCTCATAAGATTATTTTATGCATCCCTTTGTTATTATCATGATCTGCTTCCCAATTTAAGGTAAGAATGTCCTACTTGCTGATGGGAGAGATAATATGAATGGAAGTATATACTAACCAATCTCGCTGTATGCCAATTAACTAACAATAATAACTTCAATTCCTCCAGTTGACAATTCTATATTCTAGCACACAATAGCAGAGAAGCGGAAAATTCATGATAAGAAACATGCAAAAACAACTGAAAACTGCATGGTTCAGTCACATGTATATAAAAAGTTGAACTTACTTATTAAATGACACTTTCATTTGTACTCCTGATCCAGTCTTTGTGTGCAGTATTTTATTCCTTTTCTTTCTTAGTCTATCTTCCATCTGCAAATTAATCAAAGCTCTTTTGATTTAAACTCAGTATCATAGTTAAGAAGTAGTTTGAAACTGCTACTCAAAATTTTATAACTTAACATCACCCTTAAAACAATGCAAACAAAGCAAAACCCCCCACATACAAAGATACTCCTTCGTTCCTTTTTAAGTGTAATTTTTTAGAAGAATTTTGTTTCTACTTATTTGTCATTTTCAAATTTCAATGCAACATTAACTATTGTTTTATCAATAATATCCTTAACTATTTATTGCGGAGAAAAAAATAAGTGTAATAACATATTAAGTAGTCAAGGATATCTATCACAAGATCAACGACAATTCATTTCATTAAAAACAACAAAATTTATTGATTTTATTGGTTCATATAAAACAGCCTTAAATGACATTTAAAAAAGAAACATAAATAAACCGCGATGCTTACTCTAGATTGTGCCTTTTCGGGATCATCAAGAAAATCCCCAATTAATTCAGCAAATTCAGGATTTCTGTCAAAATCCTTCTCTTCCACGCCTTTATACGGTCCTCCACCTGAATATCTTTTGTCGTCGTCTTCTATATCAATGTCCTTTGATTCCATTCCTTGAGCTGAAAACCCACCATAATCATCATTCTCAACCACCTGATCTTCATCAGTGATGTCTACATCGAAGTCTGTCCGTCTTCGACTTCTATCACTACATAACAATGTTGATGTTGTTGAATAGGTCAGGACTAGGTGTGGAGATGTAGAGGAGGAAGAGATAAAGTGATTTTTATGGGAAAAGGGCTTAGAACATGTAATCGTAAAGCAAGAAGGAAGAGGTGCAAAGGGGTGTGATATAATCATTGGTAGGAGGAAAGAGGTAAATTCAGTTTTTGAACTCTATTAATTAACCTGCACAGCAAATCACAATGTTGCCACAAATTAAACATTCATAGATACATACACTTAGCACCACATTTGGAAATCAAGATATACTTAGAAAGTAGAAACCATAATTCAAGAGAAATTGAAATCAGTCAATGTTAAGCGATAAAAATTGAAGAAATCACACATCACAAAAGAAATTGTAAAATATAAAAATAAAAGAAAACAAGAAGACAATGTTCCGGAATATTTAGCAAAACTAAGCAATTGTTTGCAGAATACTAAAACCTTATCTTAAAGAATAAAATAAAGTCGAAGAAGATGAAGCAAAAATTAAAATATAGAAAGAAAGGTAAAGAAAAATAAAAGGCAAGTTTTATGAAGAGAACAAAAGAAGAGGTTAATACTGACCGAGGTTGGCAGTTGTTTTTGTGAGTTTTGAGTTAGTTGGGCAACCTGAAATTTTGAACGAGATGACATTAACGAGCTGCGACTACGGCATTTCCCTTATAGAAATAGAAATATGAATATCAACAATAAATAATATTTTAAACATACTTACAAATATTCATTTATAAATTTAAAAAGTTAAAAGATAGTTAAATATATTTAATTTTAACCGAAACTAAAACTACATACAATATAATTTTATAAAAATTAAAACGTTGTATTTATTTATAAAGATTAAAAACAAAATTTTATTAAAATTAAAAACTTTTTCAATTTTATACAAAATAATTACCAATGACTAGCACCTCTTGAACACATTTTTTTTCTTCATTATCATGCTAACGATATTAAAAGTACAATAACTTTAATTTTTTTCTTCATTATCATGCTAACGATATTAAAAGTACAATAACTTTAACTAATTACTTCATGTATAGTTTTTATAATAAATAAGAATTTGATAATTGTTCTCCATTTTATTGAAAAGATATAAAATAATCAACTTTAACTTATTAATCACTTATTAAATTTAATGACTCTGTGAAAAATTAAAATGTAAAAAAATTATAGATATTATATTATAATTGTTCGTATATTTATGTTGACGATATTAAAAATATTAATTTTAAATAATTTTTAAGCGCTAAATATATGTATCGTGTATATTTTTTAAATTAAATTTTAATTAGTACATCATAATTATTTTTATTTAGAAGAGATGAAAAAAAAAATTAAGTGATTAATGATAACTATATGTTCCGTGTGTAAAATATTGGTCTCTTTGTCCTCGTATTATGCAATAATTTTTTTTTTCTTTTCAGTATTATTTATAAATTAAAATCCAATCTCTAATAATACAATTCGATATTTAAACCACTCCAACAAAGCCAGTTGTAATGGTTGTTTATCCACTACAACAACAACACTTCTCTCTAAACACAATAACAAAATAAGAAAGAAAAAATGAACTACATAAAAGTAAGAAGAAAAGAAAAACAATAAGGGTTGAAAGCATAGGAAGAGAATGGAAGAGGAGAAGAGAGATTGAGTGGGAGAGAGAGGAAGTGTGTGAGATTGGTATTAGGTTTTGAAAGGATTTTGAGGGGAGAAATAAAGGGTTTGATATTTGAAATAAAAAGAGCAAACAAATCAGAACAAAGAAAACAATTAGAAGCAGACGAATTAGAGAAAAAGAACAACACACATCCTTCATTGTGTTGTGCATCAAAGAAAGCAAACGAATTAAGAGAAAATGGAATAAAATGACGGATCAGATGAAAGGAACAACACACGCCATTCGTTGTATCCAAAGAAGATGCCTCTAAGGATCTGACTGTGCCTCTAAGTAACGGAGTCTAAAGATCTACCTTTGATAATTTGCCTCCAAAGTTTTACCTATGTATATAAGACTATGAAGTCAAATGTAACATGCTCCAATAAGCTGCCTCCAACAAAGCAATAGAGGCAAACATCATGCTCTAATATACAATGTTGACTCTCCACCTACTAAGTTGCCTCTGGCCAGTAATTCAAAACCAGTAGATGATTGGATCTGACTCTGAACTTCATACTACATATGACTATGATGAAAAAGTCAACGCAACGTGAAATGTCAACACATGTCGAAAAGTCAATATATCATTTTTCATAGTTGAAAAAGTCAACGACTCTGACTTTGATAAAAGTCATGACTTTAGAAGACTCTGAAGACACACGTTCAACACACGACTCAGAAACAAAACCTGATGAAGGCTCACTACCTTTGATTTTGACATTGAAGATTCAAGTGTCTAAGCAGTTACATTTGTCCACACTTGAATGGATTAAAGTACTTAGTCAGTTACATTCTAAATTGCATCAAATTAAATATCTCATCAAATATAAATGATCCAATTCATTTCACGACAACAGATATGTGCAATCAAAGATAGAACATCCTAAAATCAAAGCAACAATCAAGAATTGAATTTTAGTAATTGTCAAACAACAATCATAAAATTCAAAGCTCAAGAATCAAAGAACAAATTTAAAGCAATGATCGACTAAACATCTCGGCACAAATCAAAGCAACGATCATTAGAACTTGAATGTAATGGGAAGATAAGAAAATTGAAGTAATCAGAATGAAATAATCTGAACATTGGAAGAAGAAGAAGAAGAAGAAGAAGCAATTTGAAAAGCTCAAACAATTGGCATCTAAAAAACATTCTCACCACTGAGGAACCACATACAACCATAAGTAGTAAGACAATAGAGTTGAACACGACAACTACAATAACAATTCACTTAGAAATTATTTAGAACTACATTGCATCACTATCTTTATTGTGGTAAGTTTGTGAGTTTAAATTTCATATACTTTGATTGAGAGAAACCTAGAGATAAAACAAAACACTTGTGTAACCTACCCGATAGTGGATGTATAACTTAACGACTTGTGGTTTTCAAGTTAGATGTTCAAAAGACTTAACTTGTGAAGTTAAGTGGTTGTAATTTGGATTGAATTACTAGATTAAATCCTTCTAGATGAAGGGATTGGACTAGTTATCGGGTTGATAGTGAACCAAGATAAATTAATGTGTTATCCCTCTTCCCTCTGTTTATTGTCTTTGTCTTTACTTGTTTTATTTTCACTATTTGTTTGCCCAAAATTTTATTTAAAACAAATACACAATTAAAACTCCCTTTTCTTGTGTATTTTCCACCTACAACAACATTTAGACATATTGATTGAATGTACAATAAGAGCGCATAAATGTTGGACCCATAGGTTCATAATTTCAATTTAATATTTTTTAGATTGGTAGTGAACCAAGATAAATTACTGTTTTATTCTTTTTCCCTTTGTTTATTGTCTATGTCTTTACTTGTTTATTTTTACCATTTTTAGCCCGAAAATTTATTTTAAACCAAATACACAATTCACACCTTCTTTTCTTGTGTATTTTCTACCTACAACGATATTTAGGCATTTTACTTAATGTATAACAAGATTGCATAAATGTTGGATCCATAGGTACATAATTTCAATTTAATATTTTGGGCTCCTAATCAAGTTAAGAATACATTAAAAGATTATTGCAGTTGTTCATCACTTTATTCCATTGGGCCAAAGATTACTTTATTAATATGAACAAGATAGACCCAAAAAGGAGAGAGAAAATAGGCCCAAAAACGACAACAGTGGCAGACATAGATAATTGGAATTTTAGCCTAATTTTTAGAGCCTCCACTCTTCCCTAGCAACAATACATGTTTCTCAACCATATTCTATCACTACCATCATTTTTCACCTCATTTTGAGTCAATAGAGCTAAGGATGACAACATAACCCACACATGTGTGTACCCATCTGAACCCCGTCTTGATTTGGTCGGGGAAAATCCGTTTTGATTGGATGCGAATACAGATTTTTCCTAAAATTAATATTCAAAGGCAGGGACGGGTTTAGGGGTGGTGATATTCACCCGACATCCACATTCGAACCTGCCCCACTAATAATATTATTGTAATTTTTAAATTTTATATACATGTATATATTGGATATACTTAATATTTTATTAAATATTATAATTATAATCTTATTTCTATAGAAATTATATTTTAATTTTATTATTGTCTAATTATTATTATTATATTAAATATAGTAGATATAATTTTTAAATTTATAATCTTAAATATACGAAAGGATGCAGGTGTGGACGGGGAAACCTGAACCCCGTTACGGGCGAGAATGAGGGTCTAAATTTTACACCCGTTATGAAATAGGGCAGGGGCGGGTTTGCCCCGATTAATCAGATGTGGGGGATAGAGGAGGCAAAATCTGCCCCCGTCCTGCCCCGCCCAGTTGACATGCCTAAATGGAGCTTGTTTTGGAGCTTTGGGTTGAAGAAAATGAACTTGCACTTTGAGATGAAGAAGAATCAGTTACAACTGTTGTTTTGTCTTGTATTATTCATTTTTTCTTCATCCTTAATTCATTAAACATAGTTGTATTGAACTCTTTTATTTTAGCTTTCATAACTAAGATCGATATGAGCTAAAACTCTTTTATAATTAAGGAACAATGAAGTTTATATGTTAATATGATGTAGTATACTTAGCTTCATCTTAAACAAGTTGTTTTATTGTTGTCTTTTATTATTATTTTGGCCACTTGAGTTTTATTGTTACACTTTTAAACTTGAAACAGGAAAAACACGGAAATATTTGATTTAATATGGATATAGCCAACATGCTTAGAAAATATATTGATGTTAAGACTAGGAACAACATTTAAGCTTGTGTCATTAATGTTGCATCATTGGATTAGCAATGATAAATGAGTCAATCCTCTTTCGGACCGCCCCATCATTAAACGTCTAAAAAGGGCGAACGGGGCATACCAACTAGAGGTGTAAGCTTGAAAACTCTCCCCTTTTTATGACGAGCCATCGAGTTGAAGTAGTCTTTCAATGGTTTTTTTTTAAAAAAAATATTAATTAAAATAGTCACAAAAACAATGAGAAAATTATAAAAATAAATAAATATAAAGACAATTTTAGGAAACCAAAGTATGTAACTAAAAACATGAAAACTATCATCCAAAACATCCACATTTTATCATCTAAAAACCTATAATAAGTCAACATGACATAAAAAAAAAATTCATGATTTTATCAATCGGTAAATTATTAAAAACAAGCAGTTAAAGAATGAACCTAAAACGATTAATGTAAATTAATGACTTTTACTCTCTAAACTATGGAGGAAAAAATAGAAAATATATTGTAACTTATATATAAAAAGAAGTGTAAAAGATAATTTTATTTATTTATTTATTTTAGCTAGACTAGCTAACCTGCACCGTCTCGTTATCGTCCCATTTTTTTGGCGAGTTAGGCGGGTGTGCCAACTAGCCGTGGCGCGCTCAAAATCTCAACTTTCCATGCCAAAAAAGGCTAAACGGGACGCCATGATAGGTCAAACCTATTTTTCCATCCCTAGGTTGTATGTGAACATCAATCCAAGAATGACATTAGGATACTTATAAATCATGTTAACTAAGTTGGAAAATAATTTTATCTTTGTTCACCACCAACATGGTAGTTATACTATGTCATTTCACTCTGAAGGATTTCATCTACTAATCAAAATATTTTTCACATCTCCATTGAATGCCTACTAGTTAGATTGTCTGTGTTCAGGGCTTATCAATCTTCTAGTTTAGTACAATCAGGTTGTTGAACAGAACAACCACTACTAGGCTAGGTTACAAGAAACTTTTTTAGGGGTTTTCTGAATAACTCTCACAAAATAATGTTACAAAGTATGCTCTCAAAATATATGTGATGTTTCAACACTAAAGTCAAAAACAATGTTTCTAAAGTTGTCGTATATTTTGCAATTGGCTTTCTTGATTTTGTTTCTCATATATTCATTGTGAAGACAACAAGTCTTTATATAGAGAAATTCCAAAACAATTAGGGTTTCTAACCGTTACTATGATTGCATGAAATATGCACGTAAAATGAATTGTATCAATCTTCATAGATCTTTAATAACCAATTAACATATGTCCTTATACATCTTCATAATTAGTTCAACATATCTTGATTTAAGACAACATGTATAACAAAGGATGACATTTTTATAGGATGTCATTGCATTTCTTCAATCAGAAGATAAGTCCAACTTTGATGACTTGAGAATTGACTTTTAATAGATCGTTGATTTTATCAGAGTGTTGACCAAACGATCAACTAGGTTTCTAGAATAATTAGATGCAAAATTGTCAAAGTGGGTGTATATTAGACAGATTCACTAGAGGCACTTTGAAGGCCCATTGATAAGAGTTACAATGCATTTTCCTTGGTTTGTTAATTATCTTTCTTTGTTCATTAGAGGATGCAACACAAAGTCTTTATATTGTTATAAGAGAGTTTGCACACTTAAAATCATACATTAAACACAAATTGTTCTCATAAAATAATTTCATTATCATCATAATAATTAAGGGTCATTGTTCTTCAACCAACTTTATTTTAACACAAACCACGACGTTTAAGCTATAATAAAGCTTTGCACCAGTCTCTGAAGCAAATGCCCACACCATAGATGGATTGAGACCGGAAAAGTGCACAATCAACGTTGCATTTGGAGAAGTTTGTAGCCAATTTGGTCCAACCATGGCATGATGGTCTAGGATGCAACATATATATATATATATATATATATGTGTGCGATCTAGGTCACGTGCAACATGTACCGTAGCCTTCAGATCAACACATCCTTGGTCCCATACACATGCATTACAAAAACACCATATGCGCCATAGTAAAGTTGTAAAATATGGGATTTAATTTGTCACCTTCCTATAGACCTGCAAGAACTGTATAAAATAGCACTTGAAATTTATTATAGTTAAAAATGGCAACATTGATAGTGTTCCAAAGGACAACTTCATGCCAAGATGTAACAACATGCACACATTCGAAGAATATATGTTTTTTAAATTTTCAACGTGGTCGTTGCACATAGGACATTCAACAGTGCAAGGGACTCTTATTTGTTGGAGGTCAAATTAAGTGGGAAAACAATTTCGAGTGAGTCTCAAACCGAAGGAACGAATGTGCAACAATGCTTTAATAGTCCAAATCAAGTTCCAATTCCCTTGCAAAGGAGTGTAGTCGTTAAAACTTTGACAAAAATTTAGGTCGTTTTCACCGATTAGAGACCATTAGGTGTTTTATTCCAATTAATAGCATAAATCTCATCTCGAGCATGAAGAAGGAGCCACAAATATCAACAACAACCTTGTAATCTAACTCCCATATTTGCTCGATAACCCCAAAATATGATAGATTTGCATATATTGGGTTTTTGTCTTTTGCACTTGAGATATGCATTCCTTCAGCTACGAGAGTGACTCCACTATTTTGCATAGTGGTTTGATCACCTTGTTCTTTGATATAAAATGTGTAGCCGTTAATTACATAATCAATGTAAGAAAAGACATGTAAACTTGGACCATTTGCTAGTCACCTCAATCTCTCTGAAATTGAATCGGAGTCTATATCAAACTTTGAGTTAATATGATTTTTTAGCCATGTTATAAAACTTCGATTGTGCTCTCGTATTATTCAATTTTGATTTTCATTCATGTTCAAGCTAGATAACTAGTCCATGTGTATTATAACATACGATTTAATCTCATCATCATTGTGCAGAACATACAATTGTGCATGTTCTCATTTTGTCCTTGATATAGTCATTACTCTCTTTCCAATTATCCATTCTCCTATTATTCTTCCCGAACGACGAGACATGGAAAGCCTTATGGATTCAACATTGGATAGATATTCAGTGCAAAATTCAGCAGTTTCTTCGATAATGTACCGCTCAACAATACAACCTTCTGATCGACTTCTACTTTTTACGTACCCTTTTAATATTTTTCATACATCATTCTATCGGATACATCCATCTCATATAAGCTGACCCACAAAGTTGTATCTCCTTAATAAGATGAACAATAAGGTGAACCATTATATCAAAAAACGAGGGTCGAAAATATATTTCAAGCTCACACAAAGTAACAATAATTTCCCTCTGCAATGTCGGTAATTTCTGAGGATTGATCACTTTACTACAAGTTTCCTTGAAGAAGAAACATAATTTAGTTATGGCTCGTCGAACTTTTTTAGGTAAAATGGAACGTATACCTATTGGTAGCAAATGCTCCATTAGAACATGTCAATCATGGATCTTCAAACCTTTTAACTTGAGGTCTTTCATACAATCTAAATTTTTAATGTTTGAAGAGTATTCTTCTAGAACTTTAACTTCGTGTAGAAATTTACATAGAACAATTTTTTTTCTTCTAGATAGAGTTTGAGAAGCTGGAGGTAAACATGTGCGATTTCCTTTCTTTACAGGACCCAATTCATTTCTTATTCCCATATCGATCAAGTTCAATCTTGCATTGATGTCATCCTTAGACTTTCCTAGAACATTGAGTAACGTACCAATAACACTATCAACTATATTTTTTTCAATATGCATCACATCGAGAAAATATCTTATATACAATGACATCAAATATGATAATTCAAAGAAAGTTGACTTTTTCTTCCATCCAGTTAGTGCTAAAGGAACAATATCTTCCTCTGATTTTTTATTGAATGTATTTTTTCATCATGATATTAATGACTAAAAGGTAAAAATGTATGATGTCCAAGAAATATGTTCTTCTTACAATATTTCAACCGCATCCAATTTGTACTCTCTTCACATATAGGACATACACACTAACATTTAAGGCTATATCCTAATAAATTATCATATGTTGGAAAATCATTAATTGTGTCGAACAACATAGCCCACAAATTGAAACATTCTTTCTTATACCCATCATAAAATTCGATATATGTCTCTCACATATATTTTAAATCTTCAATTAAAGGAATCAAGTATACGTTGATATCATTCCCCGATTGTTTGGGTCCATAAATTAACAAAGACAACATCATAAACTTACGCTTCATACATAACCATGAAGGTAGGTTATAAATTAACAAAATCACATGTCACGTGTTGTGTGAAATGCTTTGAAGACCATGTGGATTCATTCCATCAGTAGAAACTACAAGTCGCTGATTTTTTTACTCTCTCTCGAAATCAAGATACTCGTGATCAATTTTTGCCCATTGTGGAGAATCTGCAAGGTGTCAAAACTTTTCATCTCTAATTATTTCATACAAGTTATGCATACAAGTCTGATTTCAAAACATAACAGATTGAACTAATTTCAGAAAAGAACAAATATTAAATGATTTATCAGGTAACAATTTATTTGATTTATAAGGTAAGAATTTATATGGTTTATCAAAGTTATGTCATTTACTATCAGGTAGCATTTTATATGATTTATTAGGTAACAATTTATCAGTTTTAATGCCAACAATAAATTAATAATACAATATCTGAGACAACAATCACTCAGTAAAAATTGGTGCACAATAGAGGAGAGTTCAGCGAGAAGACAACACACAATAGAGGAGGGTTTACACAGTAGATAAAAGGAGGGTTCATAGGGTCAAGGAGAGAACATATTAAACAAGTTTTTATTTATTTAAAGAGAATGATTTTTATCAAATACGCATTATTTTACAGTGTTTATATACAAAGCGCTCTAAAAGACCATATAATTGTGTGAAAGCGCTTATATACAAAGCACTGTAAACATAACGTGGGAGCGCTATAATTTATAGCATTTTTATACAAACGTTGTAAAAAAAACACTATAAACATTATGTGAGAACGCTATATGATCCTATAACAGCGCTTTCAACAAAAATACTCTAAATATTATGACCCTATATGACCTACAACAATGCTTTTGTTAATTAAAGTGTTTGTCAGAAAAACACTATTGTATCATCCATAACTTTTACAATAGCCCTTTTAGTAAAAATAATGTAAAAGGTGCGCCGTAAAATGTTAATTTTAGTGTAGTGTCTTTGTTTTCGTCCTAATATATTTAATGAATAGAAAATTGGCTACATATTTTAATAACTTGTTTTAAAATTCTAAATAATATGCAGAGAATAATATTTCATTTCTTCTTTATACGCGTTTGATGTTTGTATTAGTAAATTTTGTTTTGATATTTTGTTTTACATTATAATAATTGCACACATAATTATCATTTTAAAGTAAAATTATTTTACAAGGACATTTAACCACATATCAAATTTTTTAATTAAATTCAAAACATTTCAAAAAAATAATTTATATGCTTCATGCATAACACGGATTCTTAAACTAATATATACATTTGATAATGTTTCTATATGTGTCTTATCACAGAAAACTCACCCGTAGGATCTCCACGTTAACCAAATCCTATATGTAAATTATAAGAAAACGAATTCTTAAGTATATGATTGATCTCTGTATCTTGTAATTTTTTTAATTTGATCTTGGTCATATCTTTATAAATATTTTTTGTTTATATTTTATACTTGCTCTTTTATTTTAGTGCATGTAAAATTGATTTTTATTCAAACGAGTCTCTGCAATATATATAATATTTCATTTTAGTCCATTAATTATTTGCAATATTAAGAATCGCATGACCAATTTTAATAAACACCAATTTTGCAAGAACCGTAAACAAAACATAAAAATTTATAGGAACTAAAAAAAAAATTCTTTGGAAAGACTCATCATATATTTAAACTTATAATGTAATAAGAAATAATTAAAGATAATTTATTTAGTTTTTAAAAAGTCGTAAATTTAATACTTAATTTTCATGAGTTTCAATTTTAATTTTTTTTTAAAGTTTTTGTGTCTGCATAAATCAGATACATTTTAATTATTAAATACAAACAATTGATTTAAATAGGATTCAAAGGTTACTGTATTAAAAATCTATCAATAATAAAATATACATTTGAGAATACTTCTAAAAGTTTATTGTCAAAGCACTCTTAAAGTATCCACAAAGTCTACTTC
>JBBPBS010001102.1:13025555-13056700 GCA_037974835.1 Cicer judaicum | reverse complement strand
TTTTGAATTTACTTAATTTTTTAAAAAAAATATTGATAAAACCTGTGTGTCTAATATAGAATTAGTAATAAAAAAGGATTTTGTGCTGGGAAAATAAATAAAAGAAAAACTTAAATACATATCACAACACAAAAAAATAGCGTTAAAATTTTAAATCTAAAACAAAATTAATGTTGTATAATGATAACTAGAGAACAAAAAATTGTTACAACATATGGATTTTTCTCAAACTCTCTATGATATCTAATACACCAACACTATTGAAAATAAATAATATAAAAAAAAATAAAAAAAAAAAGAATGATACACAAATTTAATGTGTTTTTAATTGATGAGAATTGAAAAACTAGAGTCTTATATATAACATTGAACTCCCTTTTTCTTTACAATTTGATGCAATGTGATATTTTTTAAATCTTCAATTTCAACCACACCTAATATTTAGGATGTGTTTGTAGTTTTAATAAATTTAATGACTATAATTTTTTTATGTATTTAAAGACTATAATGACAACACACAACACATTTAAAAACAAATATGGTTATAACTATTTAATTCTTTTTTTGTACTATATACGCAATAAAAATTGAAAGAGATATATTGTTTGTGTTAGTCAAAGTTTATGGGTCCGTCCGAGAATGACTCTATCGCAACTTTAAATACAACCATTCATCGACCATCCTAACATGAAATTCATCCCTTTGGGTCTTTTACCTTAGTCATAGCTATGTCTCATTCTTTGCTTCCTTTGGCCTTTTTTGTGATCCTACTCGTACAGGTCGTGGTTGCCGTTGACCCAAATTGGTATGATGCTCGTGCAACCTTCTATGGTGACGAGGGAGGTGCTGAAACCATGCGTAAGTCATCATAAAATTACACTCCCCTTTTCTTTCTTTAAATAAAATTTTGATCATTACCAAGCCCAATTAAATGCCAAGAACTTCTTTAAATAAAATTACTCTCCCCTTTTCTTTATTTAATTATTTCATTTTTTTTATTTTATATATAATATGGAGACTCCTTTTATAAATAAAATAAAATAAAATAAAAAGTGGACTTTTATGGTCCCAGTCCCAAAAATAAGGGACCGTCCCATTTTTTATATTTTGGGTTTGAGTGAAATTAATTAATTTTTTTGTAAAAATTTATATATTTATTTAAATAGTATTAAAGATGTTAATTAAAAAATTTTAATCAATTTATTTTTTAATATTTACAATCTATGTGTAATTTCAATGTATTTATAATGTTAACAGTAAATTCAAAAAAAAAAATTAAAAGTGATGTAAGTAGCCACAAAAGTATTTTTGTATTCAATATTTTGTTTTCCTTAAAAAAAATAATAAAAAAAGTTTTTTTCTATTACTTCAAATAAAATAACTAGGCCGTTCTGTATATTTTGGACCGGAACCATAGAACTTCTCATATAAGATATAGTTTATTTGTATGCAGAGGGTGCTTGTGGTTATGGTGATCTATTCAAACAAGGATATGGGCTTGCAACTACAGCACTAAGCACAACTCTATTCCATAATGGAGCTTCTTGTGGTGCATGTTTTGAGATCATATGCGTCAATGATCCACAATGGTGCATAAAGGGTGCAGGCTCAATCATAGTAACCGCAACAAATTTTTGTCCTCCAAATTACAGCAAGCCTACTGAAAATTGGTGTAATCCTCCACAAAAACACTTTGACTTATCCTACAAAATGTTTACTACTATCGCAAAATATGAAGCTGGTGTCATCCCCGTTAGATATAGACGTGTTCCATGCATCAAAAGTGGGGGTGTTAGATTTGAGCTAAATGGAAACCCTTATTTTGTAATTGTTTTAGTGTATAATGTTGCTAATGCTGGTGATGTTACTCGTATGAGTGTTAAAGGTTCTAACACTGGATGGATTCCCATGTCACGTAATTGGGGACAAAATTGGAACGTTGGAAGTAATTTGGTTGGACAAGCATTGTCATTTTGGGTTACTACAAGTGATGGAAAAGCTTTGGAGTTTAATTCGGTTGCTCCTTTCAATTGGCAATTTGGTCAAACCTATGAGGGCAATGTAAATTTCATGAATTGAATAACTTAATTGAGAAGTATCTTGTAATTTTAGTGTAAACTTGTACACTTTTATATTGCATAATAATAAATAAAGTTTTGATGAAAAAGAGGAATTTTATTTGTTACAAATAAAAAATTGTCTAGTATTTTACCAGGAGTTATTTAAAGTATCAATAAGTATTTATTATATATATTATATAAAATATATTGTGAAGAATATATTTTAACATTGTGCCAAAAACATAGAGAGTTTGATTTTGTTTATAATTAGTGTATCTTTAGTTAGAGTGTGATTCAAAATTAGTGGTTGATGTTTTTCACTTTACTAATGAAGTCCATTAGAGTCTTGCAATAAATTATTTACTTCCATGTGAAAATATATTTTATTTTGTACAAAAGAGAGTCTAACTAACTTTAGAGTAATTCACTATATCTTGAATTTGTGCGATGCATGAGTCAATATATAGTATAATATTTTCTAGTATTTTGAAAATTATAAAACCAAATTCCAAAGTCACTTATCTAAAGAATAAAATTTTGAAAAATAAAGAAGAATCTAAATCCATTAACTTCTAAAAAACCAAACAATAATAATGCCAATAAACCTGTCAAAAAATAATAATAAACTCAATAATTTTATTAAGAGAAAAAAAAAATCTACTGCATGTTAAAAATATTTTATTACCAATTCATATGATTTCGTGTTTTTTTAAGTCAATTTAGATGAATTCGTTGGACAAACTATAAATATAACTTAAATATAAATAATATACTAATAAATACCTTAATTAAGAAAATTGATTAAGAAAGTAAATATAAAAATTTTATATTAAAAAGTAATGTACTCAACCTTCTCATACAATTACTTGTTTCACAAGTCAAATGATTCATTTCTCTACAATTTTATAATTAAATGCATCTACACTATTTCCAAGAGAATGAACCATTGGAAAACTACAACTATTGAATAAGTCATATATTCAAATGACTAAATAAATTAAAACAGTTTTTTTATAATTCCAAAAATACCCTTGTTTTATGAGGGAAATATTGGTATTTATATGGAGAGTAATGTTTTTGTTCACTTACTACTTAAGAACATTAAGAATGAAATTATAATACAAAAATACAGTTATTTTTTATTTATAAAGAATAGGCAGAACTTAATTAATTTGATAGTTTTTTATTTTAAAAATTTCTCAAAGATATATTTTCTTTTAAATTTTTCTTATAAGACTAATGGCAACCATTTGAGCCTACGAGTAATGAAAAAGTCTTTATTGAAACCAAGTTGACATTATATTTAGAGTTTTGATGATAATAAAAGTATTTTATGAGAACAATATATTTGACTTTAAAGAGTATCAAATAAGATTCATGTTTTTGAAGAAAATCCAACACCAGATTTGTTTCAAAATTATAAATTGAAGAAAACCTAGAATAAGTTTTGATTCAAAATTATGACTGAAGAAATTTTTTGGCTAAATTGAAAACAATATATGGTTAAGATTTGAAGAAAATTAGAAAAATATTTGTACAAGATTTTATCAAGATTTATCTACAACAAAATATGAACAAAATCAAACTGACGAATTTACAAACTCAATTAGAACAAAATATAAATAGAATCAATCTGAAGAATTTACACACTAAAAGAAAATCAAAGTTTTGTGGCGGTTAAAGGTCCTCATAAAAGAAGAAAAGCAGTCACAACAGACACATTTGTGGCTGCCATAGACAGCCACAAATAAGCTAATCACAAAGGTTTGTGGCAGTCAAAACAGACACAAAATTTAGTTTTTTTGGTTTCCATATGTGAGGGCTTAAACCTTCACAAAATTGTGACGTAAAAGTCCACCATAAATTTGTGAGGACTTAGGCCGCCATAAAAAAAATAAAACTGTTTAAAAAAAGTAAGCATTGGTGAGGGCCAAGCCCGCTACAAAATTTGTCTTTTATGAGGGTTTAGGCCGCTAAAAATGATGAAATGATAACAAAAACAGTTTGTGGGGTTTTGGCCACTAGAAACTGTCCCATTTGTGAATGTTTAGACCGCCACAAATGTGTGACTTTATTAAAAAAATTATAAAATTCAAAATTAATACTAAAAAAATAATATTATATATAAAAAATTAATACTAATATAATTTAAAAATTAAAAATTTAAATTTAAAATAAATAATATATATATATATATAAATAAAAATAAAAATATAATCTGAATATGAATTAAATTATTACTATCAAATAAAATAAAATATTCCAAAATTAATAAATTATGTCATATAAACCAAAAATTAAACACACCATAATTAAATAATAATGTATAATATATTCGTACAAACTAAAAATAAAAATAGCAAATATTATTTAAATACATCAATCATCATAATAATTCATTTGATCATTAGCTCCACTCCCTCCATCATTATTTGGTAGAATATTACCCGACGACAAACGTACCTCAAAAGTATTATAATTGGTGTTGGAGATAACATGGTTTGAAGCGAGTTGTTGGCATGGTTGATCGATATGAAGCTTCAAGTACACCACCACTAGTTGGCGGAACCATAACTGGTTGAGGTTGATTTAAATTTAGTCTAATTAAGTCAGTTGTTGGCATAGTTGATCGGTGTGTAGCTTGGTCTGCTTGAGGTTGAGGAAGCTATTGTGAAAATGACAGAAAATACTGATTAATTAATAAAGAAATACACATAAATAAAGATATATATATATTTCACGTAATTAATTAATTAATTATTTTCGTCTTCATCATCGTCGTCGTCGTCATTTGATGAGTGAATTATGTCATCGTCTTCATCATTCTCTAATTCTTCTATTTCTTATTCATTAATTTCTTCTACAACGTTTGGCTCATGACAAAGTTGACTAATAGTCTCATCTCCAATCACATGATCCAAATTTGTAATTTCATTTATTTTATATGCAACTTCTTCATTTTGATATGCTTCACCCTCTTTGATTCCACTCGTTGGTCTTGTTTTGATAGCAACACACCATCCTAGTTTGCTTCTGATTGTTGATGGATAACGAATATAATACATTTGTATTACATTATGAATCATGGAAAATGGATCAAATAGTGGATATTTTTTGCTCAAAGGAATATCTACAATGTTGGATATCAAATTGATCTTAGTTCCTCTACTAGATGGATCAAACCACTTACGGTAAAACAACAATGATGTTTTCACATGATTTAGAAACGTATAGTCAATTTCGTAAATATGTTCAATTATGCCATAGAAGTCTTCTGTTACACCACTATCAGACTTAATTTTTATACAAACACCACTATTAATTATTTCTTTTTCTTCGGTCCAAGATTCGGTGTGAAAATTGTATCCATTGACAAAATAGGTGTGCCATTCTTTGAAACTTCTACTCAGGCCCATAGATAATTGCCTCAAGTGGATGTTGATAGGAGTTAGTTCTTCGAGATGTACTTGTTTTGAAACCATGATGTGAAATTTGAATGTGTATCAACAGAAGATTGTCTTGTAGTTAAAAATCTCTTGATTGATGATGATATACGTTGTTTATTAAAATTAAAATACTACTTATGGTCAATATCAATTTAATTAAATATATTAAATATCAAAAGAGATTTAAAATATTCTCAATGTATGGTTTAACTTCAGTGTAGTTAATCTAAATGTGAACATGTGCCGCATTAATACTTTGTCACTTCACCATAAATCGAAAAATCCCTACCAGCATGACGACTAGGCAAGCAAAAAACTAATAAAGCATGTGGGTGACGTAACACACTATCGGTATTATTTCTTTCGTTCAGTTTTGACAACGTTTTGTTGTTGAAATAATGAGAACAAAAGTGTGTTATTTCACATTGTAGGTGAGATGAACAAATTGAGCCCTCAACTCTAGCTTTATTTTTCACCGACCATTTTGAATAACCCATGAACCTATAATATAAATGAGATGTACAATAAGCTTCATGTATGTATGTGTGTGTGTGTGTGTGTTTTACCTTTCAAATTGATACATCCATTTATATTGAACTGGTCCACCAAGTCTAGTTTCACTTGTAAGACACACTGAGAGATGCTTCGTGGAATCAAAAAACCCAGGAGGGAATACTTTCTCCAACTTACATAGAATCATCATAATGTCATTTTTCATCTTGATGAGATCTTCATCGATGAGCGTTGCAGAACACAGATTCTTAAAATATTGACTCACTTCAATAAGTGGGTTCAATACATATGTTAGTAAAATACTAAACGCAATAGGAAGTAAACACTCTAATAAGTATATGACAATCATGACTTTTCATTTTATGCATCCTTCTATTTTCTACATCAGTACGTCATGCCAAATTAGAATAATAGTCGTCAGGCATCTTCAACTCTTTGATCCAACGATAAACAAATTTAGTTTTTTCACCAGATAAAGTGTAATTCACACGAGGTTTTATAGTCTTATCGTTGTGTTCCACAAACAACAAATCTAGTCGTCTACAATATATACCTATGTCTTTTCTAGCTTTGTCATTATCTTTTGTTTTCCCTTTTACATTCATCACAATATTAAATATGTTGTCCAATAGATTTTTCTCAATATGCATGACATCGAGATTATGTCTCAAAAGATTATCTTTCTAATACAGTAGACCCCAAAGTGGGGAAATCATTAATGGTCCACATCAAAGCAGCTCTCATCATAAAGTTTTGTGTCCGAGCAATATCATATGTCAAGACACCATTCCACAACTTCTTCAAATCGTCGATCAAAGGTTGTAAAAAAAAACTCAATACCAGGTGTAGGATTAGAAGGACCTGGTACACAGCAGCCAAGAACATATAAGGTTTAGACGTACACATATCAAGGGGAAGATTGTAACGAGTAACAATAATATGCCAACAAGAATAAGGAGTAGACGATGCTTTTATATAATACGTAAATCCATTTGAGAATAATTCAAGTCTTACATTGAGTGGATCTAACGCAAAATCAGGATGCATTTTATCAAAGTGTTTCCACTCCTAATCATCAGACGAATATCGTAACTCACCTTGATTACTTCTTTTCTCATAATACCTTGTCATCTTTCCTGTAATTTACATTGATGCAAATATTCTCTGCAATCTTGATATAATAGGTAGTTAAAACATTGTTTTCCTTGGAATATTTTCCCCTATTTACCCTAGAGTTATTCCTTTGATGATACCTTGGTTGTTGACAAAACATACACTCAACTAATTTGGCATCATTTATACCAAATTTGTTGTCATAATACAACATGCAACCTTTAACACAACAATCAATCCTGTTGACACTCAATCCTAACTTTGATACTAACCGTTTAGCA
Source organism: Cicer judaicum (assembly GCA_037974835.1). Taxonomy (NCBI): domain Eukaryota; kingdom Viridiplantae; phylum Streptophyta; class Magnoliopsida; order Fabales; family Fabaceae; genus Cicer; species Cicer judaicum. The sequence goes on along the minus strand of JBBPBS010001102.1, from coordinate 13,049,287 downwards.
TTGTAATAACTTTGCAGTAAACCATCTATAACATATGTTGCATCAAACATCATTTTAGTAATCAAATCTAAAGTTAAATCAGGAACATTAAACTGAGACTTTAGACCTAAAAGTATAATACACATTGATAACTTTGAATTTGGAGATCCTTCAAATAACGATTTATTTATCTCTTTCAAAGGACTAAAATCTCTGAGCTTCTTCATTTGGAAGTTCATCAATATTGTCATATCGTTCTTCATTGAATGAAAAATTAACCCCAATAGCATCTGAAATCATATTGTTCATCACCTCAAAGTGTTGATAGTTATAATAATATGCACCTAACATGTTAGTACTACTTGAATGACCTATGTTATTCTCCACGCATGTACTAGTACTAGGCATTGTCAGAGACTCTTCCCCGTAATTAGTCCAAATCCAATAGTCCAAATCGAATAGTCCAAATCCATTGTGTTCTTATTTCGTCTTCACTCTTAAACTGTTTACATCGACATAAATAACATGGACATCTCATCCCTCGTTCATCTTCAACAATTTTATGCACTCTCGCAATTTTATTATCTAGACCTTAACTTTATGAACTCCAATGACTTAGGAAATTTTGTGCTTGTGAGTTATCTTATTTTCTTCTTTAGTCTTGAATAGCTATTTATAGAACAAGTTAGGGTTTATCCTTTGTCCTTGCAAAATATGAATCATATTGTTGCAAATAATAAATGTATCTTCAAGTGAGTGTTTCTTCTAGTAAACAGTTCTTGATCATATCTTCTTGTAAATAATTCATATCTTCTTGTAGATAAATGTTCATCAAATCTTCCTGTAAATAAATTCATATCTTCTTGTAAATAATTCATATTTTATTGAAGATAAATTGATTAAATCTTCTTGTAAATAATTCATATCTTCTTGTAATAAATCTTGTTCACATCTTCTTATAAATAATTCATATCTACTTGTGATATATCTTGACCAAATCATGTAAATAATTCATATCTTCTAGTAGATATTTCTTGATAAAATCTTATTTTAGATTGTCTTTAAAAACACGAATTTCCTTTCATACTTTTGCTTGATTTGAGATGGAAAGGATTCAGGTTGTTGTTGGATCTTCATAAGTTTTTTATTTGGCTATTGTCTTCTTTTCATACTTAATTCTTTCAAATTCAATCGTTGACTTTTTATCAAAGACATTAACTTTCTTGTCGGAGTGAAATTATGTGTTTCTTGAATAATGATAGTCAAATGCAGAATTTCATGACTTAGAATTATTGGCATTGGACAAATCACATTGTTGAAACTTCAAAATTAGTACAACATTAGAGGCAACATTTGGAGTGTGTTGCATCATTTTGATCAGCATATTATGAGTTTTGAATTTATGATCTGAACAATCACTTTAGAGTTAATTATATGTTGATATGAACTCTTCATATACATGCTTAGTTTGTGCACATTAGAGACATGAAAGGGCTTCATATGCATGCTTAAAATTCAATCTTCATACTCATTTTCACAACCTATCTTAGAGACAGTCTTCAAAGCCAAACATCGGGCCCAGACTTCATACCCAAACATCAAAGGCAATCTTCATAACCTTCAAAGACACTTTCAAAGGCATATGTTAAAAGGTACACATGTATACTCTATGTTCCTTTGATATCATCCTCTGGTGACGTGTATATTGTGTGTTCCTCTGGTCTCATCCTCTGGTCACTTTCTTTGATCGCATCCTCTAGTACCTTCCTTTGATTTTCTTCTTCCAACTTTTGCATACTTAATGAAGCCATTAATCAAAATTAACTGTTCTCATAAAATACTTTTGTCAACATCAAAACTATATGTGGAAAAATCAACTTGGTTCCAACAGATACATAATTATTCAGAGTCAAACGATGAAACCTTTGATGTGTTTATCAGAGGCAGAGGTACTTAGTTGCTTGTCAAACTTATAAGAGGCAGAGGCATATTATTTCTTGTCAGCTTATGTATCATAGGAAAAGAAACATAATCCATGTTGAGTACATCAGAGGAAGATTAACTACGGCATTGCTTTTCATTTCTAGTGGCAACTAGGATGCAATGTTGTTTCGTGTATCACACTTACAGAAACAAAGCGAGGAGTAGACGTGATGTATTTTTGTCTTTGTCTAGTTATTAGGGATACAATGAAAGTTAATTAACCAAACATTTGATATTGAACCTGCACATTTAATCACAATGTTAGAACATTAAATTTTTCTCACAAACGAGTTTTTTTTATCATCAAAACAAGTCAGAGACATATTTCTTCAAACCAACTTGATTCCAACACTCTCTAAATTCATACATTTGCACCAACTTAGATCTAGTGTTTCTATCCACTAATGAGAAAATAGAACACTTGTTTTTTCATTGCTCATCTTTTGGCCCATTTCTACCTGCTCTCAACGCCTTCAACTCTCCACTTTCAACTGCTTCTGCGGTGAGATGAGATAAAACTTTGTCTTCCTTCTTGTTTCCTGCTAAAATTCTTCTTAAACTTCCTTAAAAGCCTAGGTCAATTCTCCATATTTACAAGGAAAATTACACTATTATTTTCAAGTTATTATCACTTGATCAATTGCGAATTGTAAATTTGTAATTATTTGGTGCATTTCTTTGCAATTGAGCATTCATGTTGATTTGGTGAGTTTATTACTTTAACGGTTTCCAAATCAATGGAAAATAGGATTTAATATAGGGAGACATTTTTTATGACCCTAATTTTTATATTATTAGATATTAATGAGTGATTAAGTATTATCGATATTTGTTTAAATAAAAATGTTTTAGATTTTTAAAAAATTAAAGTAAATTTTTTTTCAATACTTCAAAGACATTTTACAAGAGAATTTAAATTCAATATTTTGAGATTATAAAGTTAATTCTTACTATTTAATTAATACCTCAAGTGTAAACTACTATTGATTTTAACGTTGTTAAATTTAAATTGAGATTCTAATGTAATATATTAATGATAATTATTAGTCATAAACATAATAATAAAAATATAAATAAAGTAAAAAAATTTGAAAAACATTCAACCATAGCAACCCCTATACTACAATACAATACAGTGAAGGAAGGATCATGGAGTAACATCCACATTTCTCTTGGTACTTCATATACATCAAATAGCTCTCCAATTGGAAAGTTGGAGTAGTCTACATGGTAATCTCTTACTAGGTCACACCCTTCCTTTTCCTCAGTTTTTTTTTTTATTTTGTCCCTTGCTACTTTCTCTTTAGCTTATAATGACTTAGATATTATGTTATTACGACACCCAACAAAATCTCAAAATTCCTCATTTATATTCAAACAATAAGCCTTAAAACATTCAAAGACTACTCATTACCCGATTCCAACACAAAAACAACGGCAACACATACATTCACTTTTAGAAAAGTCCCAATTTGGTCCCTCGTAAATTCAAGACTTAATTCAATCAAAGAAACGAATTCCTTCGTTGGCGAACAACACCAACACTAAGAAACAAAAGTTCGCATGAATTGACTTTGTACCCTTCCAAAATAAAAGTATAATATAACATCGTCAATCGTTGCACATATTCATGTAGAACATTGTAGTTTAAGGCATAACAATTACTTTGTAACTTATGGTTAAATCAATAGAAGTTGGTTTAAAGTTGCACTTATCTATAATAAGGTTTGACAAAGTGGAAAATAACGATACATTTTAAACTAAAATAAATTAAATCTGAATAAAAAAAAAAAGATAAATTTGCCGAAACAAAAATTCTAGACAATAGGTATTTTAATTTTGAACTAACAGGTAATTAGTTGAAATTTAAAATACAACCACTAGAATTTAACTACAATTATTCCAAAGTTAAAATCCAAGAAACATAATTAATCTTGAACTTTTTAGAAATAGTAATAAAAATAATTAGTTGCTAAATTAATGTGGTTCAGTTTTAGTTATATAAGCCAAAAAACTAATCTTCTTCCACCTTTAGCATATTCTCTTCATTCTTACAACTGGACATGTGATTTTTATGTTGGTATATAGAAGAGGGGGAACCCAAATTGAAGGAGGAGATAGAAGAGGGTAGGCGGCGTATAACTTCGGATGTAAAAAGGCACAATCAATTTATTTTTTATTTTTAGCAACATTTCTGTGATTATCAATTACTTAATCGATAATTAATCAATTGATTACTATCAATTATCAAAATTAAACATTTATGTCAATTAATTATTAATTTAATGCTTTTTTACTTTGGATGAATAATTATTAAATAATATTTAATTTCAAAAAAATATTATTAATGTTTTGCATAACTGGAGTAGATTTAATTCATATGGCATTTTTTATCTATTCATATTATCAATTACTCTATTGCACGGATGTGATTAGTCATGTTAAAATTATGAATGTTTATATTTAAATAGATTCAAAAATCACAAATCCAACCAAAATAATCAAAAATCCATATTTCTTATTTCGGTTTAGTTTTTGGCTTTTATAGCTCTGAACCAAATTGAACTGTAAATATAAATTTAACAATTAATTATTTTACTACTACTAATAAAAAATTTAAGATTCATTATGTTACTTAGATTTAATTACTTAATTGTAGTTAAATTTTAGTTGTTGTATTTTAAATTTCAACCATTGTCTGTGGTTCAAAATTAAAATATTTAATGTCCAAAAAATTATTTTGTAAAAAAATAAATATCTTTTTTACTTTTATTATATTTAATTTATTTTAATTTGAAATTTATTGATATTTTCCACTTTACCAAATCCATTAATAAGTCGCCTCCAAACTACAAGGTCCCCTTTTTTTTTTCTTTTATTATTGGAGCCTCTATTAAAATAATTTTTTAAGGAGCCTCTTCATTTTGGTTCATTATTTCATGGGACATAACAGAGGGGCTCTAAGGGCCCATGGACCCCCAATATTTTGTTAATTTTAAGATTTTTTTATTGAAAACAAAAATAAGAAACTTTTTATCCAAAAAAAAGTCGGAAATTTTTTATTGAAAAAAATTGGAAACTTTTTATCGAAAAAAATTGGACATTCTTTATCGAAAAAAAAATCAGAAATTTGTTATCGAAAAAAAATCGGACATTTTTTATCGAAAAAAAATCGGACATTTTTTATCGAAAAAAAATCAGAAACTTTTTATTGAAAAAAAATGGAAAATTTTTCATCGGAAAAATGGGAAATTTTTTATCGGAAAAAATCGAAAAATTTTTATCCAAAAAAAGTCGGACATTTTTTATCGAAAAAAATTGGAAACTTTTTATCGAAAAAAATAGGACATTTTCTATCGAAAAAAAATCGAACATTTTTTATCAAAAAAAAGATCAAAAATTTTTTATCGAAAAAAAATCAGAAATTTTTTATCGAAAAAAGTCAGAAATTTTTATCGAAAAAAAAATAAATCGATTCTTTTTTAAAAAAGTGGGCCTATAAGCCTCCTAGGCCACCAAATTTTTAGGGGACTTTTAGTTTAGTGACAAATTTTCTATTCTAACAGTATTACTCTAAAATAAAGTGTCCCTCTCATAGTCGTTTTATACAATTGTACGTCGTTTTAAACTTTTTTTTTTCCACCTTTTTCTTTTGTTCCCTTTCACCAACTCTCCCAACTAGAAAATAAATAAAACATCATCATGATGATAATAATTTAAATAAAAAATATAGTTTTACTAACCAGTTTAATAATATAAAACAAATTATAAACTGTCAAATTTTATGGGTTTAAATTGGTTGTGCCTCTGATTTTAGACCATTTCGATGGTTTATATGCTCGAAGTACTGCTAATTGATGCTTCTACAAAATAAACGTATTCGTTTGTTTTATAAATTTTTTTTATATGCACACAATAATTATTATTATTATATTTTGTCAAAATAATAATAATAATACAGATAAAAATAATAATAATTTTTATTATTATTAGATATTAATGAGTGATTAAGTACTATTGATTTTTGTTTAGAGTAAAATTTATAAATTTTTAAAAAATAAATAAAGAAGTAAAAAAATTTATTAATACTTCAAAGACATTTTACAAGAGAATTTAGATTCAATATTTTTGAGATTATAAAATTAAATTCTTACTATTTAATTAGTACTTCAAATGTAAAGTACTATGAATATTAATGTTGTTTAATTTAAATTGAGATTTTAATGTAATATATTAATGATAATTAATAGAGTCATAAAAAAGTAACAAATATATATATAAAGTAAAAAAATATTGAAAAACACTCGACCATAGCAACCCCTATGCTACAAACATACATATACAATTGCTTCTCTATTATGTTTTTTTTATTGTGGCCTTTGCTCTTTCTTTCCAATTGCTTCTCTATTATGTTATTGCTACTTTCTCTTTAGCTTATAATGACTTAGACATTGAATTATTTTGATGTCAATATAGTATAAAATATCAAGTTAAGTTTTTCTTTTTCTTATATCACTTGACTTAACTTAAAAATGTAATATATGTCACTCTCAATTCTACCATCTAATTAAAATTATATGTATCACTCCTAATTTATAATTTCTCTACTTTATATTTATGATAATTGAAATAGACTAATAATTTATAATAATAATTTAATAAAATTATTTTTCTTTCTCTTTTGTTTATTGTATTTTTTGTAATTTATGTGAAATAGTCAAATACGACAATTATATTATTTTAAACAAACAAAGTATATATCAACTTAAGTTTTTTCTCTTCTTATATCACTTATTTTAACTTAAAAATATCATATTTTGATGGATCACATATATCTCAAATTTCAAAATAGATTCAACTTACAATTCAACATCTACATATCTCAATTCAACCTCACAAAAACTAAAATAGTTATTATGTTCCAATATAGCTCATTTGATTCACAAGCTAAAACTTTTTGTTTATGACTAACACAAAACATGACCAAGGCCAAAAGATGACAAAAAATAACTTCATAATTTCAAATGAGATGATTGTGTGGATTTTCAAAATCCCAAAAAAGCTATATGAAGATGAAACGTTCTTTCTTTTCTTATACCTTTGTTTCAAAAAAGAAAAAAGAGGAGGAGGAAGAAGGCTCAAAATGTTGTTAGAATGAAGTGAAGAGAAACACCGATTGTTTAACTTTAACCATTAGAGAAACTTCAATGGTGCAACTCATTATAAGTGTTTTACACGTGCACATCATTTTAAAACAAGTTAAAACAACTTATTCATCCGATTTATTATGGTTAGAACAAAGCACATAATTGCAACATGACAAAGCAAAAACTCACAAAAAAAGTTGCAACATTGAAAGAAAAATCACATGAGCAAAAATAGAATCCCGACAATAGAGAACAATTGGCAAATTAGGAAACAATGGTAGGAATCATCGATCATTTAAATGGAATCAATGAGCTTATTTGTTAGAATTTGTTTCTTTGATTAAATTGGGCATTTTCTAAAAGTAATTGTATGTGTTGCAGTTGTTTTTGTATTAGAATATAAACGAGGGATTGTGAGTTTTTGCCGTTGAAAAAATATGGGGTTTTGTATACATAAAAATGAAGATGTGTTTCGCTTATAAAATTGTAGAGTTTTTTCTTCTCTACAATTTTTATTCCTCCTCTCATTTTATTCCTATTTATATTGAAAAATTAACTTAAGTTACTTGTTAGATTAAAAATATATCAAAATAGTAAAGTATGTGTATTAGATAAGATTAAAACTGCAGAACAAATCTTACATTGTTGCGAAAAACGATGGAAGAAGTAAAAAGCGAAATTAGAGGAATTAAGGTGATGTACAAAATATCAAAATAACATTGCTTTTGTTTGAAGTTTGAACTCTTATAAAATATTGTGGGTTTTTATTCAAATAATCTAATTTTAAAATAAAAAATTCCAACTTCCAACTTAATTTAAAAAAAATTCAATTGTTATCTATTAAAAATTAAAAAAAAAATTGAATTTTTTCAAATAGCGACTTATAACTTAAAATTAAAATTAATTATGATCATCAATATAAAATCAAATTTCATCAAATTTATAACTCAAATTTTCAAATAAATTTATATTTTCAATCTTTATTTAATGTTGTTGGAGATGAAAATATGAGTTTATTTGAATATTTGAGTTATGCATTTGATGAATACATGAATTTTCTTGAAATTGGTATTGAATTTTATGGATTTTCTTTGAAGATTTTGATAAATTTTCTAAATTTATATAAATAAATGATAATATTGTTGATATTTTAAGATATAAATGATCAAATTATTACTTAAAATTAAATGAATGACCAAATAAAAAAAAATTAAGAATCGAAGTGTTACCTTAAATTAATTTAAGAACCGAATTGCAGCTTTACAATAAAAACTCCATGACCAAAAATAAAATCGCAAGAATAGAGAAGGAAATTGCAGAAAATCTCAATAGATAAGTAGAAAATATAAGCAAGCAAAAAACAAGAAAAGAAATACAAGCAAGAGCATAAAACTCACAATGGGCAAATTAATCATAGAGGAAGAGAAATGTGGGGTTTTATAATGATAAAGTAAAAATGGAGATGTGTTTGGATTATGGAGAGGATGAAGTGTATTTAGTAGGAAAATTATTTTTTTTTTTGACAAACCAAAAAGAAATTTCTCCTTTTTTTTGTCCCAACTTACCTTTTAGAGTTCTATAATTCAATTATTATTACTTTTGTCTTTCCTACAAACTCTAAAGTTAGATAAAACAAAATTTTTACCCTTTATTTTATTTATTTTTCTATTATTTTGAGTATAAGACTAAATAAAATGATAATATCAAACACACATAAAGAAGAGAGATTGAGGTTGAAGAATACAAGAAGAAACAAAAAAAAAAAAGGATTGGGAGGAGAAGAAATAAAAGAAAAATGCGTGTAACATTTCTTGTAGATGCTCCTGTGTAGATATTAGATATGTGCATTTGACAAACTCATTAATTATAGGTTTAGTCTGCATATTGGAGGAGTTAAATTTTATAGTTAAAAAGGCCAACAACAAAAAAACAGTACTAAAAAGTCTCTAAAATTGTGGGCTTAATGGAGCCCAACTCACTTTTACAAAAAAATTGAATTTTTTTATTTTTTTTTGAGAAATAAATTTTTTCCTTCAAATTTTCGATAAAAAAGTTTTGATTTTTTTCCAATAAAGAATAATTTATATTCTTTTTTGAGAAATTTTTTTAATTCAAGAAAAAAAAAATCAATTTTTTGAGAAAAATAAATTTTAAAAATTTTTCAAAAACAAATCTAAAAGTTTAACAAAATATTGACCCTATAAGCTCTCTCTTAAGCCCACAAAAAATAATAAAATAATGAATCGAGGTTTAAAAAAATTATTTTAATAGAGAGCCTAATATCAGTGGCTTAGTAAAAAAAAATTAAAGGGAATGTGGATTTTGGGGCTTTATTGACAGGTGTCAAGCTCCATCTCAAAAATCTCATACTAAACCCTTATTGAAATAAATTTTTTAAAGTTCTTACCAATTATTTCATTATTTTTTGTGGGTTTAAATGAGGGGGTTCACGAGCTCATAAATTCAATGTTTTGTTAATTGAGATATTTTTTTTGAAAAATTTCTGATATTTATTTGTCTCAAAAAAATTTCTAAAAAAAAATCTAAAATATATTTTTCTCATAAAAAAATTTAAATCATTGTTTTCTCAAAATAAAATTAAAATTTTTTTATCAAATAATTTTGAGAAAAAGAATCAAAAAATAACTTCGAATTTTTTTTAAAGTGGGCCTAGGGCCACCTATGTCCACAATTTTTTAGAGGTATTTTGGTTTAAGGGGTTTTTATTTTTTTGGACCTTTTAAACTACCAAATTTTTTATCCCTCTAACGTATGAATTGGGGCCAATAATTAGTAAGCCTATGAAATTGATAGCTCTAACTCTAGTAGGGATAGGAAAAAAAGAACCAAAAAATTGAACTAGTTTGGAGAACAAATCCGAACTCAATTAAATTTGAACTGAACCAGTTCATTAAATTAAAAATTGAACTGTATTTTAAAAATTGAAATAATAGAATCGGTTTTTAAATATTAGAATTGTACTGTAACCAAACTAAATCATAACTTACTTATATTTAATTCAAAACTAACATAAACAAATAACAAAATCCTCAAATGTTCATCACTCATTAATAAGTAAAACTTAGTTAAAATCAGTTCGGAATAATAAATCGGTTTACTGATTTAAAAAATCAATTTAGTTTAACTTTGAGTAAATTAATCAATTTAATTCAATTTTTTCAAACTAAAAACTAGTTTAGTTCAGTTTTGAAGCAATTCTAGTTAAATTGAACTTTCTCCACCCCTACTTATGAGTATGTGTGAAACGTAAGGCATTTAGGGTTGTTTTAGTGGGTTTAGCCCATATACTAATTCAATAAGATATTAATGAAAAAGGTAGAAAAAAGAAGCACCTCTAAAAAATAGAAGAAAAAAAAGCATAAGGATCTCACATGTCATCATGACTTATGTCATATACAATAATACATACACATCATTATGTCAAAATAACAGGTGAAAAAACTATTAAATAAATTTATATAAGCAATAATAGCATTTTATTAAACAATAAAATACAAAATTTAATTCTTTAAAAAAACACTTCGCATACCTGTTTATAAAATTTAACACAATAATTATTATTTTATTTATTATTCGGTTTAAATGTGGTTCAACTGCTTAAATCAATTAGATCATGACTCGACAATGTCAACAGTTTGATAGCCTGTTTGATTTTTAAAACATTGTTTTTCTTTGAATGTTTATTGCTACTTATAGGGTGGCCATTGGTGCAGGTTTAGTCGAACTTGGTTAAAAATAGTGAATTTGAAGAAAATGGTGGGTGTTGATTTAAAGACCATCTCCAACCGAATAAGACGGCAAATACAGAGAGTGATAGGTTTGACGGTTGACAGTTCCAGGCAGACAGATTTATTGGGGTTTTCGTTTTTCTATATCTCATCACTTGTCTCTCTTGTAGTCTCTCTTGTAGTCTCTCTCCCACCTTAGTGCACAACAACCTCTAATAGTGGTCGACACTAAAACACCTATTTCTATACCGCCGTTGGAGTGGCCAGCCTGCAACGACCTTATCTTTATGTCTCTTTACTCTTTTTGACGTTGGTTATGTTAGTTTACCATGGATTTAATTTCCATTTAGTTGATGGATTTCTTTAAAGTTAAAACATGAGATTAAAAAAAATAGAAAATAAGGCAGATAATACATAAAAAGTATAAAACTGACAAGACAAATATGGTAGTAAAAAATAATAAGAAAAGAGAATGAAAGTTATTGATAAAATTAATTAAAAGATAAAAGGAGAGAAATTGATCGTTAGTTGGATGTCTTCTTGGAAATTGACTAAAGCTTGCAAAGTTAATACTATAATATATTTTTAATGTTACTTACCTACGACACTAATATTACTTTTTAATATTTTCAACTTTCAGGAGAAGTAATTAAGATTGTGACATGTTCAACATTTTAATAGCGTCTTCTTACATTCTAATGCATGGTCACTCGGCTATGATTTTCGAAGGGTTTAATTTTCCCATTTGAATACATCCATTGAAATCTGTTTTACACTGAAACTTTAATTTTAATGACCCGTGACCCGATCGATAACTTATAATGTGTTCGAATTGTTCATTTTTCGGTTAGTTAGGGTGAATCAATCAACCACTAACTACATATACTAAAAAAATTAAGTAAAGTTCCTTGTTAGACGAAGAAGATATCTAAATAGTAACATTGATGAACATTGTTAATAGACCAAAACTATATAAATAATGGTAAAACTACCAACACTATTTTTTCTAGAGAAATAGAAAAAGTAAAGAGCAAATGTAAAAGAGGAATTGAGATGAATAATTTTGGTTCTTGAACACATTAGCCTAAACACATCCAAGAATATATGGATGTTTGATAATTTTGGTAGGATTTGATATTTTTTGGATCAATTTAAATCTAAATATTCTTAGTTTTAAGATGTCTAATCAACTAATCAAGACAGTCCAATTCATATTATGCACTTATTTAAAAATAAAAAATATATAAATTAAATCTACTCGACCCGCTGCTACGCATTAATCATCCTTTTTTTTTGTTGAAATTAAGAATTACTTAATAATTATTCAACAAAAGTAAAAAGAATTAAATTAATAATTAAATTTATATAATAAATAACATAAATGTTTAATTTTGTTAATTATTATATAATAAATATAAATTTTCTATAAAAAAATGAATTTATCTAAAAAAACAGAGAATTCACCGTTCAAAATAAGCTATTATCTCCCTCCATTATATATCATAATAACCTTTAAACAAGACCAACACCATCAAATCAATCTATTTTTCTTCTAAATCCCTCCATCTTATTAGTATTGCATTGAACTTTAAGAAATAGCCTATCCTTTCTTAAGATATGCTAGCAACAAAGCACTAAACTTTACTATACACATCGAATTGACAAATTCAAACGTCTACCACCGACGAATATATAAGCAACATATGATCCATGTAGGTCTAGTTGTCCTTTATTGGCTCGTAAAATGTTTTAGGAATACCAAGGTACACTTGGTATCCCATTGTGAACTAGACTTTGTAAGTAAACGAAAGATAGTTTATTCGTTACATTTTTAGGGTTAAAAACTGTAAGTTTAAACTAGACTTATTAAGTAAACTAAATGTTTTTTGGTGTTAGGTGAAAATGATGCTGAAAATTAAAGGATTTTCTCAATTATTTCAAATTATAGAAAAGAGAAGGATGCATAAATACATCATTCAGCCGAAAGTTGTGGTCAAACTTTTCTCAAAAGTTAGTGTAGTAAAGGTATTTGTTTGGACAACTGATTTTGTATTTTTTTCTTCAAGGTACCATGCATGTATTATAGCTATATTTTGTTTTAGTTTAATTTTGATTGTTGTTAATAGAATCTTATTTGATTTAAAGTTTCATATTGGAGCTCATAAGATTAAGAGTTGGTATATGTAGCATGTTATTCGTTGATGTAATATGAAAAAACTAAATTTTTGAATATTTTATAGAAAATTTATGAACTCTATTGATTGAAAATGAATACATTTTATACATAATTAAATCTGACAAGAGGAGTTTAACTCCTTGAATACATTAAAACCTAACAACAAATTCCCTAAGTCCAACTAGCTTAACAAGTTACATGAGCTTCAAATTCAGTTGCTTTCGCACTTGCTTCACAACTATCTTTTGTCACCTTGTGCTACCAGTTTCTTCGACTTAGCTAGGTTCCTTTTTGTCTTGTAATAGTTTAGGTTACTATGTTCTTGGAGTTGGATTTTATTTTATGGTTGAAATCTTTTAATGGTATGAGGTTGTAGTTTGAAATCGTAACTTTGTTGTTTAGTTTGTAAGACTAATTTTTGTTTGTGTCTTATAGATGTTCTTACTTATAATATTCCACTAGTTTCCAATTTGAAAGTTTGTGATAATTTCAAGTAAATTTTGTGGTCAGAACACAAAGTAAGAAAATAGGACTATGTATTTTACATAGTTAGTTTCAGTTTGATTTCTTTTCCTTTTGGATATATGTTTGTGTTCATATGATGATAGAGGATGAGGAAATATGACTCTATATTTTACACAACATTTTAAATTTGATTTCATTTCCTTTTAATATATGTTTGTGTTTCTTTGAATCTACCTCAATCATATGACATTTTATGTTGAAGATTCTTTAAATATAATATTTTTGTGATACAAAACATTCAAATTGTTTTTATTGTTCTATATATTTATTTCAACCGTAAATATAACTCAATATCTATAGAATGGATAGCCCCACACATCAACTAATACGCAATGATATGGTTGTGTATCAAAAATATTGTATAGTAGTCTTAAAATTGGTATAAGTTTAATAATTAAGGATTATAAAATATTATATTAATCAAATAAAGTATGAAAATAAGCCAGGAAATTATTATTTAAATGTGAGTAGCCATTTAAAAAAAAAAAAAGAGTAAGTAAAACTTAATTTAAGCACTACTTCTAGTTTATTTGGCAACAAGAAAAAAAATATTATACAGTAAACTAAAAATAGTTTAAGTCAATTAAATATAGTCATCATATTTTTTCACCGAATTAAAAAAGTTGAGATTCCCTCGTATGTTTGAGAATTCATTTATGAAAAGAATAAAAAAAAAACAAAAAAGTACATTTATATTTTAATTGTTAAAAACGTTTTTTTTATGAAATATAAATATTTTTTTGTTTCTAAACTTTGAAAAGGTTTTTTTTTATATGGTATGTTGAATGAATGATAAACTAAATAACACCAGAAACTTACATAAGTCTTTTGAAAGTGTTTTTTTTAATATGTTCACACTATACGATATTTTTGTTACACAACCATATATATGTGGTTTAATCATTATGTTGGACCCCTCCTATAGAATATTATTAAATTTTTTGAATATTTATTATTGGAATAGATAGAGCAATTAGAAAATTTTAGAAGCTTTATATTAGAAAAATATTAAATTTAAAGAAACACGTAATATTCAATGCAATAATCTCGTAAACATAAAATGTCATATGATTTTGGCAGATTCAGACAATCACAAACATATATAAAAAGGAAAACAAATCAAACTCAAATTAGTTGGATATGTACAAAATATGTGATGATATTTACTCATCCTCTACAAACAGAGGAACACAAATATATATCCAAAAGGAAAGAAAATCAAACTCAAATTAATTGTCTAAAGTATTAAGTCATGTTTTTTTCACTGTGTTTTGCCTAAGTTACAAATAACTAATGACATTGTGTTTAGGTTACCCCATGTCTTATATTGAAAATGCATATACAGCCTAACATAAAATGATATGGTGTCTAGGTTACACATAACTAATGATATTGTGCCAAACCGACCAAATATTTAGACACACACACTAGTCAACATAATTCCTAATTAAAAGGTATGATTACTACATTCTAAAATTAAAAATAAGTCTTAAGGTATTTCAATGAGTAAACGACTATTATGATGTGGATTAATCTTGTCATAGATCTTAAGACTAAGAAAATTAACAATTTGTTTCTTCAATTGTTCATTTAACTCCCTAGCCTTCTTTCTAGTCAATGACGTTTTCGCTCCTAGTTCTTGAAGCTCATTAGTTTTTATGTTGGGTTGATCAACATCCATATGTTAGCAATTATCAATTGTATTAAATTAAACAGTGTAGATTAAATGTGTCATTAAAAAGTCATGTGACAACAAAAGTGAACGTAGGTCACAATGTTAGCAATTGTCTAACCTTTGTATCCAAAAAAACTAATTCATCTTTTCATTTTCTTCCCACTACAATCAAGAATCGTGTTGTTGGGACTCTTTTTCCTTTATTTCCCTAATGTTATGTCTCTCTCCATTTTTTGTTTTGTAACAAAACAACTTGAAAGGTTAAAACGCCATTTGTCACACCCAATCTTCATGTTAGTGACACCACCCTCTATTTTTTCATCTTGTATACACCTCACTATTAGTTTGACCAATTATTTTTTGTATCTTTCTATAACGTTTTTAATTTCATTTAGTTTTAGGGGATAAATATAATTTATTGTGTTTCTGTTTGATATTGCTCTATTTATCAATAAATATAATTTATTGTGTTTCCATTTGATATTTGAAATAGATAACTAAGCAACATATATGTGTGAGTGGAACCCCTTGGAAAACGTTTTATGGGGTTACTTACATGTTGTACAAAAAATAATCATTGAAAGTCAAATTTGTTGTAATAATTTCTTTATAATATATCATTTCAAGAATTATTATCGATAAATAAAAGAGATATTAAATTTTTTTACTAAAAAAAAAAGATGGAGAGAGAAGAGGAAGAGTTGTGGGTTCAGTGCAAATGAAGTTTGATTATTAGCGAAATTCAAAGACGAGATAAATCAAGATTTGAGAGTTTGAAAGAGTAGTCACTTGACTCTCTTATGACACAATTTAATCTCCACCATACAAATCATGATCATACAATCATACTTGAATTATTATGATTAAAATTATTTAAGTGACACATAATTAGTTAAAAAAGTTACATGACTATTTGTTCTAATCTTGGGTCAAGATTTAGTCTTATGACATACTCATTTTCAAACTTATCTCGTTTGATATGCTCCTTATATGTATAAACTTAAATCAATATGTGAAATTTATTGATTTGATTTGAGTTTTATATTTCTTTTTAATTTAGAGATTTATACATATTTTATGATATTGAATAAAAATGTAGCAATAAAATAAATGATTTTTTCATATGTCTAATACGGGCAACGTTAGACCAATAAATTATTAATAATATAATAACTTTTAACACTTGCATCAATAATAATAGTAAATTAAAATTTCAAATTGTTTTCTTTTAATATCTCTTTTTCTATAACAAATTCCAAAATACATAACTTTGAAAGAAAAAATAAATCAAAATATTATATATTTTGGATTTTCACTAGGTTGCATCTCTAAGATGTAATCATATGAAGCAAAAAAAAAATTAGACTAGGTCGCATCTCTAAAAAAAATTAGTTAATAAATAAATAGTATAAAAATCAATAAACATTATTAAAAATGTATAATTTTTTGATAATATAAAAAAAATTAATAAATAAATCATTAAAAATAATAATTAGTTAATAATAATATAAAATTAAATAAAATTAGTAGAAAATATAAATAAATATAAAAAAACAAAAATATTGAGTAGAGCTTCCGTAACATTTGAATAATATTTTAGATTATGATGAGGAAACTGTCCAATTTAAACAATATTGAATCAAACTGAATTGTTTTTTTATTTTTTTTATCAATAATATATTAAAGACTAACTAACATTCGCGGTCCCTTAACTTAATTTCGGGTAATGTTTTAGTCTTTTATTTTATTTTATTTTTCAATTTTGTTCTTTATTTTAATTATAAGTGACAATTTGATTTTTTATGTTATAAAATTTCAACAATGTTATTCTTTTTTTTTACAAAAATTCAACAAAATCATCAAATTTTTCAAATTAATTATCATCTTCAATACAATGCAAATTTCATCAAATTCATAACTTAAATAAACTCATATTTTTATTCTTTATTTGATAAATTTGATGTTGTTGGAGATGAAAATACGAGTTATACATTTGATGAAATTTTGCATTATATTGAAGATGTTATCCTTTTATGATTATTAATTTTATAAAAAAAATGATAACATTGTTGATATTTTAAAACATAAAAGATCAAATTATCATTTAAAATTAAAATAAAGGACCAAATTTTTGAAAACTAAAACACTAACTAAAATTAAGTTAAGGGATCGCGGGTGCTATTTAGTCTATACTAAACGTTAAAATAAATTGTCCTTGTATTATTGAATGAAAATAAACTATTTCATTAGTTCAAAAAAGCAAAAAGGAAAGTATATATACAAATGGTAACTAAGTAACAAGTCTAAGTTACCAATATCTAATTCAAATGCACATAAAACTCATTAACTAACTAATTGATAATTAACCACATAATAAACATAACAATTAAACAAATGTGATATCCAACTACCCCTTCAAGCTGAAACATATGTATCAATCATGTAAAGCTTGGAAAGAATAGAGTGAAAGTCTGTTGGATAAAAAGGTCTAATGTGTATGTTGTTGGTCAATTAGGTTGATGAGGGTACTGGGAAAAGATGGATGGTTCCAGATAGTAACTTGTCACGAACAACATGACAATCCAATTCTATATGCTTTGTGCGTTAATGGAAGGTTGGGTTTTGTGTTATCTGTATAGAGCAAAATCAATGTCATGATAAAAATCCACAAAATTAGAAACATTAGGCATATGAATAGATGAACCAATATGTTTAGATGACATATCTGGCGAAAAATCAAAAGAAAATATATTTTCATAAAATTGAACATGTCTAGAAAGAAAAATGTCATCGGTATATAAATCATAAAGAAGGTAACCTTTCACACATTCCTTGAGGCCCAAATGAATACATTTGTGTGCTTGAGGTTGAAACTTAGTTCTATGAGTAGTAAATTTAGAAGCATAACATAAACAACCAAAGTCTTTAAATGAGATAAAGTTGGAACATTAAAAAATAAGGGGTTTTGTTGTTCAATTTCACATAAGGGAGAATACTAATGAGATGCAAAACATGAAGTATAGTATACCACAAAAAGAAATAGGCAAAGAAGATTGATATAAAATGTCTTTAACAATATTCAAAACTTATTGATGTTTCCTCGCAACAAAATCATTTTGTTGAGGGGTTTCGACATATGTAAATCCTCAAATATAGTAGTAGATTCAATAATACTATGGGAAAAATGCAACTTTCTTTGTTTTGAAAAATGAAAAATATGCAAAGTATAAGAATGAATAGGTAAGTCTAAAGAACAATGTTTATTTACATTGAAAAAATAATAAATTGAGGGATGTCCTAACCTAAAGTGCCAAACATTGTCTGCATGAAAAGAAGAGAAATTAGTAGCAATATTAAGATTTAAGAAATACATAGAGATGCGAGGAAGCAAGAGTTTGCGAGAGAGCTAAAATGACCATCACATACAGTCCATTTTTAGCAACAACACTACAAATCATCTTCATATTGTTCAATTCCTAAATATGACAAGATTTAACAATAAGATTTATAGTTCAAGGTATAAAATCGATTAGCTTACTAACAGAGATAATGTTGAAAGAGAAAAAAAAGAATAAACAATACATTATGAAGGATAATAAATTCAGATAGAATTGTAGTGCCACTGATTGATGCAGCAGAAAATTTTCCATTTGGAAGTTTAACATAGATTGGTTTGATAGTGTCATATGATTGAAAATATAATAAAGATGTAGCAAAATGATTAGTGGCTCTTGAATTAAGTATCCAATTTTTTTAGAAAATACCTATGAAAGTACCTGAATCAGTGTATGTAGATTGAAGGTTATGATTTGCAATTAAAGTATAAACTTGAGGAATAGTAGTGGCAACCTTTGTAAGGAGTAGAACTAAAAGACTTTGAATTTGTTGGTCAAAGAGGGAGAAGAAGGGGAAGGATCAGCTTGTGGAGACTCAGTTGTGTTCACAAATTTCTTTGTCAAATAGCTAGGTGAAAACCATGAAGAAAGAAACATTTTTCTATCGTGTGGTTAGTCTTTTTATAGGGAGTACAAAGTTTGGAATTTTGTATTTTTCCACCATTAGGTTTGTAGTTGGGCTTAAATTTTCACTGATAGAGTTTTGAAGGTTGAGAACAAGAATCAACAGAAAACACAATAGGATTAGGTAAAAGACCAATTTGGAGTTGTCTTTCTTGTTGAAGCAACCATATAATATACCCTGGTTAAAGAAGGTAAGTGATCTTAAAGTAAAATTTGAGATCTAACATTTATGTAATTGTCATTCAATCCTTGCAAAAGGTAAATAATTAAATCATGGTTACAGTATTCAGTTCCAACATTGAAGGTATTATAAAAACCAGTCCAAACAGAAGTACAAGAAAGGACGAGTCGAAAATTGTAACGTTCATCAGAAATTTTCTTGAGAGAAGTGAAATAGGTTGTAATAGGGGAGTCACCTTGTTTGAGAGAAGAAATATCAATAGTAATTAGTAAAATCTTGATAAGATCGCCTTGTGAGAATCTTTGCTTGAGTTCTTTCCAAACTAACGAGGCATCATCAATCCAAAGGCTACTCACAATGTCTAGGGAAATTGAATGATAGATCGACGAGATGATTACGGTGTTGCAACGCTTCTAGGCGGCGTAATTCGAATATGCAAGATCCGATTTCTTTACGGCGTCGTCCGTGAATCTGTACTTGTTTTTCATTTCAAGAGAAAGATAAATGGCTCGAGCCCAACCATCGTAGTTTGAACCTTCAAGAACATGGGCGACGATCACGAAAGAATGGTTTTCGTTTGGATGCATTAAAAGGGGCTTGAAGGATCACAATTAGGATGAGGCAAAAGAGTGATTTCGATGTTTGCTTTTGAGGTTAGTAATTGATATGTGAAATCCACCATGGCTAGAAGATAAAGTATGGAGAAGAAGAAAGAAGAACGAAAATAAATTATGGAAAAAGAAACTCTTGATTGCAGACGGAAAAAAAGATAAATTGTTGTTAGTGATACCGTATTATTGAATAAAATGAAACTATTTCATTAATTGGAAAAGGTAAATATATATATATGGGTAAGTAACTAACAAGCCTAAATTACCAACGACTAACCCAAGTGCACATAAAAATCATTAACCAACTAATTGAAAATTAGTTAAAAAATAAACATAACAATAATAGATGATGAGGAAATGTGTTCATATATGTTTGTGTTCATATGATAATAGATGATGAGGAAATGTGACTATATTTTATACAACATTTTGAATTTGATTTCATTTCCTTTTAATATATGTTTGTGTTTATTTGAATCTATCAAAATCTTATGACATTTTATGTTGAAGATTATTTAAATATAATGTTTTTGTGATACAAAACATTCAAAAAAAAATTATTGCTCTATATGTTTCAGTCGTAAATATAACTCAATATCTATAGAATGGCTAGCCCCACACAACAACTAATACACAATGATATAGTTGTGTATCAAAAATTATTGTATAGTAGTCCTAAAATTGGTATAAGTTTAATAATTAAGGATTATGAGATATTATATTAATCAAATAAAGTATGAAAACAAGCAAGGGAATTATTATTTAAATGTGAGTAGCCATTTAAAAAAGAAAAAAAAAGTAAGTAAAACTTAATTATCGTATACATGCATTAGAAATATTAAATTTAGGCACTACTTCTAGTTTATTTGGCAACAAGAAAAAGAATAATATAAGGTAAACCAAAACCATTTAAGACAATTAAATATAGTCATCATATTTTTCACCGAATTAAAAAAGTTGCAATTGTCTCGTATTCTTGAGAATTAATTTATAAAAAAAAATAGAGAAAAAAAAAACAAAAAAGTACATGTATATTTTAATTGTTAAAAATGTTTTTTTTAATGAAATATGAATATTTTTTTATTTCTAACCTTTGAAAAGGTTTTTTTTATATGGTATATTGAATGAATGATAAACTAAATAACACCACAAACTTACACAATAAGTCTTTTGAAAGTGTTTTTTTAACATGTTCACACTATACAATATTTTTGTTATACAACCATATATATGTGGTTTAATCATTATGTTGGGCCCCTCCTATAGAATATTATTACAAATTTTGAATATTTAGTATTGGAATAGATAGAGCATTCAAAAAAATTTAAAAGCTTTATATTAGAAAATCATTGAACTTAAAGAAACATGTAGTTTTCAATGCAATAATCTCATAAACATAAAATGTCAAATGATTTTGGCAGGTTCAGACAACCACATATATAAAAAGAAAAACAAATCAAACTCAAATTAGTTGGAAAAAATATGTGCAAAATATATGATGATCTTTACTCATCCTCTGCCAACAGAGGAACACAAATATGTATCCAAAAGGAAAGAAAATCAAACTCAAATTAATTGTCTAAAGTATTAAGTCATGTTTTTTCACTGTGTTTTGCCTAAGTTACAAATAACTAATGACATTGTGTTTAGGTTACCCCATGTCTTATATTGAAAATGCATATACAGCCTAACATAAAATGATATGGTGTCTAGGTTACGCATAACTAATGACATTGTGCCTAGGTTATCCCATATTTTATAATGAAAATGCATATACAACCTAATAAAATGATATGATGTATAGGTTACACATAACTAATGATATTGTACCTAACCGACCAAATATTCAGGCACACACACTAGTCAACATAATTCCTAATTAAAAGGTATGATTACTACATTCCAAAATTAAAAATAAGTCTTAAGGTATTTATTTCAATGAGTAAAAGACTATTGTGATGTAGATCAATCTTGTCATAGATCTTAAGACTAAGAAAATTAATTACAATTTGTTTCTTCAATTGTTCATTTAACTTCCTAGCCTTCTATATAGTCAATGACGTTTCCGCTCCAAGTTCTTGAAGCTCATAAGTTTTTATGTAGGGTTGGTCAACACCCATAAATTAGCAATTATCAATTGTATTAAATTAAACAATGTAGATTAGATGTGTCATTAAAAAAGTCATGCGACAACAAAAGTAAACGTAGGTCACAATGTTAGCAATTGTCTAACCTTTGTATCCAAAAACCTAACTCATCTTTTAATTTTCTGCCCACTACAACCAAGTATCGTGTTGTTGGGACTCTTTTTCCTTTATTTCCCTAATGTTATGTCTCTCTCCATTTTTTGCTTTGTAACAAAACAGCCTGAAAGGTTAAAACGCCATTTGTCACACCCAATCTTCATGTTAGTGACACCACCCTTTATTTTTTCATCTTGTATACACCTCACTATTAGTTTGACCAATTATCTTTTGTATCTTTCTATAACCTTTTTAATTTCATTTAGTTTTGGGGGACAATCACTTTTTTTTGTCTTAACATTGATACCTTATTATGTAGAAAACACTCAAAAATAATTTTTTTTCCCCAAGTTTAAAGAGTTATGAATCCAAAGTTTTTTGCATAAGGATATGAAACAGATAAATTGGAGGAACTATTGCTCTATTTATCAATAAATATAATTTGTTGTATTTCCATTGATATTTGAAATAGATTAACTAAGCAATATATATGTGTGAGTGGAACCCTTGGAAAACATTTTATGGAGTTACTTACATGTTGTACAAAAAATAATTATTGAAAATCAAATTTGTTGTATTAATTTCTTTATAATATATCATTTCAAGAATTGTTATCGATAAATAAAAAAGATATTAAATTTTTAACGGTAGAGAGAGAAGAGGAAGAGTTGTGGATTCAGTGCAAATGAAGTTTGGTTATTAGAGAAATTCAAAGACGAGATAAATCAAGATTTGAGAGTTTAAAAGAGTAGTCACTTGACTCACTTATGACACAATTTAATCTCCACCATACTTTTTTTTTAAAGACCAATAAAATTTCCTCTCATATAAGAATGTCATTCTCATTAGATGTGTAATATATATATATATATATATATGACTAAATCTTGATTATACAATGATACTTAAATTATCATGATTATAATTACTTTAAAAAGTTACATAACTATTTGTTCTAATCTTGGGTTAAGATTTAGTCTTATCACATACTCATTTTCATACTTCTCTGGTTTGATATACTCCTTATATGTATAAACTTAAATCAATATGTACAATTTATTGATTTGATTTGAGTTTTATATTCCTTTTTAATTTAGAGATTTATATGTATTTTATGATATTGAATAAAAATGTAGCAATAAAATAAATGATTTTTTTATATGTCTAATACGGGCAGCGTTAGAGCAATAAATTATTAATAATATAATAACTTTTAACATTTGCATCAATAATAATAGTAAATTAAAATTTCAAATTGTTTTCTTTTAACATTTCTTTTTTTATAACAAATTCCCAACTACATAACTTTAAAAGAAGAAAAAAAAATCAAAATATTATACATTTTGGATTTTCACTAGGTCGCATCTCTAAAATGTAACCATATGAAGCAAAAAAAATTTAGACCATGTTGTCTATATTTTCTACTTTTATATATATATATATA
>JBBPBS010001102.1:12989378-13025473 GCA_037974835.1 Cicer judaicum | reverse complement strand
GTCTAAAAATCAATAATCATTATTAAAAATATATAATTTTTTAATAATATAAAAAAATCATTAAAAATAATAATAATTAGTTAATAATAATATAAAATTAGTAGAAAATATTAAAAAAAAAATATTGAGTAGAGCTTTCCGTAACATTTTAATAATATTTTGGATTATGATCAGGTAATTGTCCAATTTAAACAATATTGAATCAAACTGAATTGTTTTTTTAAGCAGTCATCCAAATCCTACCAAATCGCAAATAATTTATGTTTTTTTTATCTATAATATATTAAAGACTAACTAGCATTCACAATCCCTTAACTTAATTTCAGGTAACGTTTTAGTTTTTTTCCCCAATTTTGTTCTTTATTTTAATTATAAGTGACAATTTGATCTTTTATGTTATAAAATGTCAACAATGTTATCTATTTTTTTTTTTTACAAAAATTCAAAAAAATCATCAAATTTTTCAAACAAAACCCATAAAATTAATTATCATCTTTAATACAATGCAAATTTCATCAAATTCATAACTTAAATATTTAAATAAATTCATATTTTCATTCTTTATTTGATGAGTTTGATATTGTTGGAGATGAAAATATGAGTTATACATTTGATGAAATTTGCATTATATTGAAGATGTTATCCTTTTATGATTATTAATTTTATAAAAAAAAATGATAACATTGTTGACATTTTAAAACATAAAAGATCAAATTATCACTTAAAATTAAAATAAAGGACCAAATCATGAAGAAAAAAATAAAGAACTAAAACACTAATTGATAGTAGACAAATTAAGGAAAGATGTGGTGAAGAAGAAAAGACCCTTGCCATGGCAGCCTTTAAGATAGTGAATAATGCACGTGGCAGCTTGATAGTGTGTAACCATGGGTGCAAAAACGAATTGGCTTGGTTTGTTGACAACGAATGACAAATTGGAGCGAGTGTCTGTCAGATAAATCAAACGTCCAATAAGTCTTCTAAAGAATTTTTTATCATGAAAAGGTTGGTCATCAGTTGCATAAAGCTTGATATTTGGTTGCATTAGAGTTGAAAGAGGTTTCCTTTGAAGAAGTCCCACATCATAAATGAGTTTCAAAACATATTTGCATTGATTAAGAGAAATCCTTTTTGCTGATCCCACCACTTCAAGTCCCAATTTTTTTTAGAAAGCCTAAGTCTTTGATCTCGAAAGAATTGTCGAGAAAGTGCTTTACATGGTTGATCTCCTTGAAGTCATCACTTGCGTGGACTATGTTCATGATGCATAGGATCAACAAGAATATTTTCAATATGTTCATGATTAATGGCCAAATCAGAAGCAGGATTATTGACAAGAATAAAATTAGAAGCAATAATAGGAGCAAAATCAATGTCATGATAAAAATCCACAAAATTAGAAACATTAGGCATATGAATAGATGCACCAATATGTTTAGATGACATATCTGGTGAAAGATCAAAACGAAATATGTTTTCATAAAATTGAACATGACTAGAAAGAAAAATGTCATCGGTATATAAATCATAAAGAAGGTAACCTTTCACACATTCCTTGAGGCCCAAATGAATACATTTGCGTGTTTGAGGTTGAAAGTTAGTTCTATAAGTAGTAATTTTAGAAGCATAACATAAACAACCAAAACCTTTAAATGAGATAAAGTAGGAACATTATTGTAAAGTAAACAATAAGGGGTTTTGTTGTTCAATTTCACATAAGGGAGAATACTAATGAAATGCACAACATGAAGTATAGTATAGCACCAAAAAGAAATAGGCAAAGAAGATTGATATGAAATGTCTCTAACAATATTCAAAATGTGTTGGTGTTTCTTCGCAGCAATATCATTTTGTTGAGAGGTTTCGACACATGTAAATCCTAAAAAATAGTAGTAGATTCAATAATACTATGAGAAAAATGCAACTTTCTTTGTTTTGAAAAATGAAAAATATCCAAAGTTTAAGAATGAATAGGTAAGTCTAAAGAACAATATTTACATTGGAAAAACAATAAATTGAGGGATGTCCTAACCTAAAGTGCCAAACATTGTCTACAAGAAAAGAAGAGAAATTAGTAGCAATATTAATAATAACATAGAGATGCGAGGAAAGAGCTAAAATGACCATCACATACAATCCAGTTTTAGCAACAACACTACAAATCATCTTCATACTGTTCAATTCCTAAATATGGCAAGATTTAACTGTAAAATTTATAGTTCAAGGTATAAAATCGGTAAGCTTACTAACATAGATAATATTGAAAGAGAAAAAAAAGGAATAAACAATACAGTATGAAGGATAATAAATTCATATAGAATTATAGTGTCATTGATTGATGTAACATAAAATTTTCCATTTGGAAGTTTAACATAAATTGGTTTGATAGTGTCATATGATTGAAAATATAATAAAGATGTAACAAAATGATTAGTGGCTCTTGAATCAAGTATCCAATTTTTTTAGAAAATACTTGTGAAAGTACCTGAATCAGTGTATGTAGATTGAAGGTTATGATTTGCAATTAAAGTAGAAACTTGAGGAGTAGTAGTGGCAACCTTTGTAAGGAGTAGAACTAAAAGACTTTGAATTTGATCCTTGGTCAAAAAGGGAGAAGAAGGGGAAGGATCAGCTTGTGGAGACTCAGTTGTGTTCATAAATTTCTTTGTCTAATAGCTAGGTAGAAAACGATGAAGAAAGAAACATTTTTCTATAGTGTTGTTAGTCTTTTTACAAGGAGTACAAAGTTTGGAATTTTGTATTTTTCCGCCATTAGGTTTGTAGCTGGGCTTAAATTTTCGCTGATAGAGTTTTGAAGGTTGAGAACGAGAATCAATAGAAAACACAATAGGATTAGGTAAAAGACCAATTTAGAGTTGTCTTTCTTGTTGAAGCAACCATATAATATACCCTGGTTAAAGAAGGTAAGTGATCTAAAAGTAAAATTTGAGATCTAACATTTATGTAATTGTCATTCAATCCTTGCAAAAGGTAAATAATTAAATCATGGTTACAGTATTCAGTTCCAACATTGAAGGTATTATAACAACCAGTCCAAGCAGAAGTACAAGAAAGGACGAGTCGAAAACTGTAACGTTCATCAGAAATTTTCTTGAGAGAAGTGAAATAGATTGTAATAGGGGAGTCACCTCGTTTGAGAGAAGAAATATCAATAGTAATTAGTGAAATCTTGATAAGACTGCCTTGTAAGAATCTTTGCTTGAGTTCTTTCCAAATTGACGAGGCATCATCAATCCAAAGGATGCTACTCACAATGTCTAAGGAGATTGAGTGATAGATCGACAAGATGATTATGATGTTGCAACGCTTCCAGGCGGCGTAATTCAAATATGCAAGATCTGATTTCTTTACGGTGTCGTCCATGAACCCATACTTGTTTTTCATTTCAAGAGAAAGATAAATGGCTCGAGCCCAAACATCGTAGTTTGAACCTTCAAGAACATGGGCGACTATGACGAGAGAATGGTTTTCGTTTGGATGTATTAAAAGGGGCTCGAAGGATCATAATTAGGGTGAGGTAGAAGAGTGATTTCGATGTTTGCTTTTGAGGTTAGTAATATATATGTGAAATCCGCCATGACTAGAAGATAAAGTATGGAGAAGAAGAAAGAAGAGCGAAAATAAATTATGGAAAAAGAAACCCTCGATTGCAGACGGAGAAAAAAGAGAAATTGTTGTTAGTGATACCGTATTATTGAATGAAATGAAACTATTTCAATAATTGAAAAAGGTAAAAGTATATATATAACGGGTAACTAACTAACCGGCCTAAGTTACCAACAACTAACTCGTGGGCACATAAAAATCATTAACCAACTAATTGAAAATTAACCAAAAAATAAACATAACAATTAAACAAATATAATTTCTAACACCTTGCATGATGAACACTAAACAAATATGATTTCTAACTACTCGCATGATAAAGTGTGTTTTACATTGTTGTGTTTACTTCTAAATGATGATTAGAGCAAATAAGAACATGCCAAGTAGACATAAATTACCACTTAATATGTTAAGTATTAAAATTAATCATATTTATTTTTTATTATATCATCTTATTGTACTCGTTATTTTCATTGTTAATTATAATATATCACATAATTAATTGACCTCATATAAATACGATTTGATATATTAAACTTCTTGAATGCATTAAAAATTGTTGTTTAAATAGTATTTTTTTAATAAAGTGTTTAAATAGTACTTTTATTATAATTATAATGAACTTTAAAGATAAATTACGTACTCATACGCGACTATATATGTTATCTGATAATAATCTACAATATTGTTTAAATATTATTAATAACTCTACTCACTAATTTTTTTTATTAAATTTAATTAATTTTATGATTATTGATTTATTAATTTTTTTAATCTTATTTAATATAAAAAAGAAAAAAAAATAAAGTAAAAAATTATATTATCACGACGTGACTAATTACATCACCCAAATTGTTTTTGTTTAGTGAACGATTAAAAAGTAAAATATTTTAGTATTTTTTTTAAGTAAAGTATTTTAAATTTTTTAATAGAATAATATTGATAAAAACGGCAACCCTGTGAATTGAATGTAAACATGTACTAAAATTAGGATATTTTATTATTATTTTTTTATAAAAGTATTTTGGATTTTTTGATAAAATGGATATCGAAAAAATATTAAAACTTCAGCAAACTAAACCTATAGGGAAATTAAAATAATAAATAAAATAAGGGGTATTATAGTCAATGTGCATCAAAACCCTAGTCCACAGCTCATATTAATGCTCTTTCACCCTCCAAAAATACTTTCGTTGCTTCTCTCTGCCGCTGTGCTCAACAAATTCTTCCAATCCCAATGGTACGCCTCTTCTTCATATTATTGTGCTCTTTCTCTCTGAAACTCAATCCTTTGTTGTACACTTCTAAATCGAAATGCAATTTCTAATAGGCTTCGGAGAAGAAACTTTCGAACCCCATGAGGGAAATCAAGGTTCAGAAACTCGTCCTTAACATTTCCGTTGGTGAAAGTGGCGATCGTCTCACCAGAGCCGCTAAGGTTTCATTTTGTTTTTATTTTTGTTATTATTTTTCGTTTGTTTATTTGTTTCGAGTATTAACAAACATGCTCATTATTTTCTATCTAACAGGTGTTGGAACAACTCAGTGGCCAAACCCCAGTGTTTTCAAAAGGTTATTTTTAATTTTCATTTTATGGTTCACTTAATTTGAAGGACTCTGTTCAATCATGCTTAATAGTTGCTGGATTGATTTGTTTTTTGACTTATATTTTTAATGATTTTAAAGATGTATAATTCATTCATAGTATTTTGCTGCATAATGGAGTTACAACGCATGTAAATAAAAATAATTGATTTGGATTATTGTTATGATTGTTCATAAGTTGATGAATTTGATTAAACTCTGTTCTGAATGAGAATAAAAGGTAAGGGCTCTATAATCGAGTCATCAGCAGGAGTCTGTTTGTTGGCTGCCTGACTGCCGCTTAGAGCCCAAATGAAACTACCCGAAGAAGATCCTTGAAATCCCTTTGGTTGTTTTCAAGACACAATTATCCGGTGAAATTATTGCATTTTGTATTATGTACACGAAAAGTTAATGCATTTGGTCTTGAAATTTGAATCTAATACTTACATTTGTAGACTGAATTTTCTCTTTACGTGGGGCCGCAGTTCTATTTGATTATTATAGTTTAAATTGAATTGAAAGAAAGGTGCTTAATAGTTTGATGAATTTATATATCACTGATTTTAATGATTCATGATTTATTCATAGTATTTGGCTGCATAATGGAGTTACAAGGCATGTAAATAAAAATAATTGATTTTAGAAGTGATTTTATGTGAATTGGATTATTGATATAATTGTTCATAAGTTGATGATTTTGGTTAAACTCTGTTCTGAATGAGAATTAAAAGTAGGGCTCTATAATCGAGTCATCAGCAGGAGTCTGTTTGTTGGCTGCCTGACTGCCGCTTAGTGCCTAAATAAAACTACCTGAAGAAGATCCTTGAAATCCCTTTGGTTGTTTTCAAGATACAATTATATGGTGAAATTTTTGCATTTTGGATTTCTATATTTTATATTATATAAGGAAAGTTAATGATTTGGTCTAGAAATTTGCATCAAGTACTTACTTTGGTTGACTGAATTTTCTCTTTATATTGGACCGGCAGTAATATTTGATTATTATAGTTTAAATTGTATTGAAAGAAAGGTGCTTAATAGCTGATGAATTTATATATTAACTGATTTTAAAGGTTCATGATTTATTCATAGTATTTTGCTGCATAATGGAGTTACAAGGCATGTAAATAAAAATAATTGATTTTAGAAGTGATTTAATGTTAATTGGATTATTGATATATTGTTCATAAGTCGATGAATTTTATTAACTTCTGTTCTGAATGAGAATAAAAAGTAAGGGCTCTATCATCGAGTCACCAGCAGGAGTCTGTTTGTTGACTGCCTGACTGCCGCTTAGAGCCTAAATGAAACTACCCGAAGAAGATCCTTGAAATCCCTTTGGTTGTTTTCAAGACACAATTATCTGGTGAAATTATTGCATTTTGTATTCTATATACGAAAAGTTAATGCATTTGGTCTAGAAATTTGAACCAAGTACTTCCTTTTGTTCACTGAATTTTCTCTTTATATAGAACCAGCAGTAATATTTGATTATTATAGTTTAAATTGTATTGAAAGCAAGGTGCTTTAAATTTATCATATTTGATTTGATGTTTCTTATAGGGCCGATTCATTTTTTTCTTCCTATTTTTGGGCTCTAAAACATTGTGAAAGATGTTTGAATGGTTATTTATTCTTGAAGGGTTAAAATCCTTAATGCAACATGTTTTGTTTTAAAAATAAGTTTCTTTGAATTCATCTATTCTCCATACTGATAACTTCAAGTTATCGGTTAGCAACCATTCTTCAAAATATTCATAGCTACTATTGTGTAACCAAACATATAAGCTAAAACGGAAGTTGATACACCAGCTTTATTTGACCCATTTTTGCGTGTATTTAATTATGGAGATAGTTCTAGATACTGTGGCTGTTTACTGATTCTTTCTTGCTTTTATTTTTCTTAATAACAGCTAGATACACTGTTCGTTCCTTCGGTATTAGAAGAAATGAAAAGATTGCATGCTACGTCACTGTTAGAGGTGACAAGGCAATGCAACTTTTGGAGAGTGGTTTGAAGGTGAAGGAATATGAACTGCTGAGAAGAAACTTTAGTGATACAGGGTGTTTTGGCTTTGGTATTCAGGAGCATATTGATTTAGGAATCAAGTAAGTTTGGAATCTGTTATATTTGTTGCTGAAATAAATTATACTTGTTATAGTTATTATGTTGTATGAAGCTGTTATGAATTTCTATTAAATTTGCAATATTTATGTTAATTTTCTACTAATCATTATATTCTACAATAGGGAAGTACCTAATGCTGTAAGGTATTGCAAGTTATGTTGTAGGAACACGAGTTTTACATAAATTTGGGAGAGGTGTTGATATTATAATGCATAATTAATTAGAAGTTCTAAGTTTATCTGCTTTTGTATGATATATCTTCAAACAAAAAATAATTGAAGTTCAATCAATTGAGTATGGTTTATTATTTTCTATTTCCATATGATGTTTTTGCAGTTGTAATTGACTTATAATTCTAATTCCAATTTCTGTATTTTCAAATTATGAAGTTTGTTTTATTTATTGAACTTTTTTTGTCTCAGGTATGATCCTTCAACTGGTATTTATGGAATGGACTTCTATGTTGTCTTGGAGCGCCCTGGTTACCGTGTGGGACGTCGTCGTCGATGCAAGGCCCGTGTTGGTATCCAGCATCGTGTCACAAAGGATGATGCTATGAAGTGGTTCCAGGTGAAATATGAAGGTGTGATCCTCAACAAGTCACAGGCGATTGTTTAGTTATTTAGGCTAATTGACAAAGCAATTTGCAAGTTTTGTTAATTATAATATGATGTTTCTTAAATCGGTAGTTTTAAATTTCTTGAACATTTGTGTCTGGTTATATGGAGTATTTTAAGGCAAGGCATTTATTTCTAATCCTGTATTTTGTTGTCTTAATTATGAATTGAATATTATAAATTTTGTATTCATCTATGTTTGAAGAACATATTTAGAAATTCTTGCATTTTCTCTTCAATTTCTGGTCTTTTGAGGGCGTGTAATCCCATATATTTATAAGCTTTTAATATTTGAATAGTTCTTGCAATTAAAAATTGAATTTGCAGAAGAAACTTTGTCCAAACATACTGTCATTTAGTTTTTAAGTTTCGATTTTATTTACTTAAGAATTGTGCGAGTAAGTCCTTTTTATGTAAATGATATTTTGGTATTTGGATTAAATATATAAGCACCTTTATATGGAGAATTTGATACAAACAAATAACTAGTAATTAATGTAGGATAATTATATGCTGTCTCAATTGGACGCATATATTTTCAATTCGCATGTGGATTGGAAGATACAAGGTAGGGTGTGTAAAGATAATAATTAATTAATTCAATATTATGATTGCAATCCAAATGCTGTGCACGATGATGCCACTGTCAATCTAGCTATGTTCCTAATTGCCTTATTGTTTTCACCATTAATCAAGTTAATTAATCAAGTTAGTTCATCTGTTAATGTTAACTCTCGCATAAACAAAACTTAGTTTCTCAAACAATGATACCAAGTTAACCAAAAACACACCTTAAAAAAAAAACACGTTAGTTAAGTCATTTATATGTAAATGATATTTTGTATTTGGATTAAATATATAAAGTACCTTTGTATGGAGATTTTGACACAAACAAATAACTAGTAATTTTGGGAGGATAATTTTATGCTGTCAATTAGACGCCTAAGTTTTCAATTCTCATGTGGATTCTCAGATACATGATAGGGTGTGTAAAGGGGAATATAATTTTTAATTAATCCAATATTGTTTTGATATAGAGGAACAAAGGGTTTGTGTTTAGGAGAATGAGCTTGATTGCAATCCAAAAGCAGTGCACGGTGATGCCACTATCATTTGTATTGTACTTGTTTTTTTTTTTTTTGAGAGGGTGGCGTTTTGAGCATCTTTTTATTTTTGTAGTGTAATTATTCAATATTGTCCTAGACTTTATTAATTTGTATCAACCTAATTCCGTTTCTAATTGTTTTTACAATTAATCAAGTTAGTTCATCTGTTAATATTAGTTAACATTAATTCCCACATAAATTAATCTTAGGAATTCACTTGATACTTTTTGAAGTTGGAATGTTGCAATGTTTTCTCAACAATGTTACCAAGTCACTCGAAAACACACCTTAAAAAAACACGTTATTGCTCTATTTTTGCGTTTGTACATGTATAGTCTTAGGATGGACCAACAAGTACCTACATAATTAACTTGTATTATATTTTATATTAAATTACAAAATTAATACTATTAAGGCATAACTGCATTTAGGATCCACAAGCACAAGAACCAGTCCAGCCAACGAAAACACTAGTGCAGCCTGCACAACCACTAACACCAATGAAGACGACATTACAAAAGGCATATGTATTAAGTATGTTATTGATATAATATATGATATTATGGTTGAGGAAAACAAGATACATGAATGTGCCACATCATTACAAATGGAGATTTTATACCAAGAGTTGATCAAAACGATTCAACTTCTAATGAAAAGAAAGAAATCGACTGGACACCTGAAGACAAAACTAAGGTACTCCTAAATTCTAAAGCTCTATTATTCTTATTGTGTGCTTTGAGCAGAGAAGAAAGTGAAATAGTTAATGAATGAACAATTGCGAAAGAAGTATAAGACACACTGCAAACTCATCATGAAGGAACAAGCCATGTTGAAAAAACAATAATACACATTGGCATAAGGAAGTTTGAGTTGTTCGAAATGAATGAAGGAGAAACCGTTGATGAGATGTACTCAAGGTTCACAACTATAGTGAATGAGATGCGTTCTCTTGGAAAGGCTTACTCATTACAAGACAAAGTGAGAAAGATCATGAGATGCCTTCCAACCATATGGAGACCGATGGCGACAACCATAAGCCAAACCAAAAATCTTGAAGTGCTTGGATTAGAAGAACTAATGGGAACCTTAAGAGAACATGTAGTATTGTTACAAGAAGACAAACCATCGAAGAAAGGAAAAACAATAGCATTAAAAGCATCTCAACAAAGTATACGAGCACAAACAAAAGAGGAATATAAAGAAACTGATCAAGAAGATGCTGATCAAGAAATTGCTCTTCTCACTAGAAGAACTCAAAGAATGATGAGAAGAAGAGATCGTAACAAGAAGGGATTCCCAAACAAAAGAGAAAGTCCCAAAGCAGAAGTGGATAAGAGCCAGATCACATGTTTTGGATGTAATAAGTTGGGACATTACAAATTCGAATGCCTCCTAAGTAAAAAACCACCAAACAGATTTCATTTAAAAAAGAAATCAATGATGGCTAAATGGGATAGCTCATATGAATTTGAGGAAGAAGAAGATGAAGAAGCCAACTTATGCTTAATGGAAAATATTGAAGAAAATGAGGTAACAAATTATGAACCTTGTTTTTTGTGTGAACAAATGGAAAACGAATTAGACAACTTGCTAAATGATTCAAACATTCTTGTTCCAAAGTGTAGTTATGTAAAAGAAAAATTTTACAAAGAAAAAGAAGAGAAAGAGAAAATTCAGGCTCTGAATGACAAGGCTAAAAACATGTTTAAAAACATGTTTTGGAAATTAAGAACTTTCAAAACTTAGGAATTGTTTAACATAGACTTCTTCACTTCTATAACCATTTAGAAAAGAACTTTCAACACCCATTTGAAATAATATAATGTTATTATTTGTAGCAAAAGAAAGTAGGATATGAATAGCTTCTAACCTAATCACTGGAACAAATGTCTCAGTTTAATCAATGCCTTCTTGAGGATTGTATTGTTTTTGACAACATTGATAATCTTTTGTTAATTTGATGAAGAATGATTGGTTTTTATGAAATACTAGGATAAGAAGCAATTGGATTCAGAGGTAGCAAACAATGAAATCATAAATAATATATCACATAGATTTATCCTGGTTCACCATTAACTTGCCTACATCCAGTCATCTCATTCAGAAGCTTTAATCCACTAATTCAATTACCTTTAATTACAAAGCACCTAACCCTCCAAGACAGTTTTCCCAAACAACTTGACAACCCCATACTCTTGAGGAACTAACCACCTTGACCCTACAAGTCAAGTCTTTTCCTAATAACCTGACAACCCCAAATTGAAAAAGGAACTAAACCACTATTGGTTGGATACACAAGATTGGAACTTGAGTAGTTGCTTCTAACAAAGCTGAGAATAATAGTAATAACTCTCACACTCTAAGAAAAGAACACTTAGAAAATATTTTTAACTTGAACAAGTGTCTATCTCTTTTGAACTCTAAGACTAGCTTTTTTTCCTTCTACTTTCGATGATTTTCTTCTTGAGCCTTGAGTATCTATTTATAGTTAAAATTTGGGCTTCAATTTAGTCATTATTTAATTATGTATTGTAATTTCAAGGCCTAAGTGTGACATGTGGTCTATCATAAGCTTACTTTTTATGTATGAGTCTGGCGTTGATTGAAGTCTGGTATGACATGTTAGCGTACTTAAAACCTATTTTAGTTTGATATTTTTGAATAAGTAATCAAACGTATCTTTAAATAGATTAACAAGTTAACATGTAAATGAAATTAAGTTTTATTTTGATATTTAACATCACATATTGAAGAATATAACTTTATATACATTATACTTACATTATATTCTATAGTAATACATTTAAATACGTCAAAAACTAAATGAGGCTAATATGCGTAAATTACTAAAAGTTGAAATATATAACAAAAATATCAAAATCTAATATCATAACTATAGTAGCAAAAAATATTATTTATATTTCTTTAAATATGCCGCCTAATAGACATAAGAGACTTATTATATGACTTGTAGATTGTCGGTTTTTTTTTTTTTTTACCTAAATAGGCCCTTTTAGAAGCCTTGGCCTTATCCATTTAAGAAAAAAGCATGGCCTAGGCTTGACGTAGGCTAGGCCGTTGGCCCTTGTCGGCCGGCCTGACCTATTCCCATCCCTAGTGACTATTATATTTGTAGCATTTTAGTTCTTTAATGAATCATTAAAATTTCCATATTGAAGGTGCAAACACGAGAAGGGGACGTTGAATTGTGTTTGCCAAAGTTGACAAATTTTTGATGATTTATATATAAATAAAAATGAAATCATATTCAGAGGCAACAAACAATGAAGGCATTAATAATTTAACATGTAGATTTATCCTGGTTCACTACTAACTTGACTACATCTAGTCCTCTCATTGAGAAGACTTTCATCCACTAATTCAAATACCTTGAATTATAGAGCACTATGACCCTTTGAGCCAGTCTTTCCAAACAACCTGACAACCTCAAAATTTCCAATTCTTCTCCTAACAACTTGACAACCCCATATCGAAGAAGAAGCTAAACCACTATCGGGTTGGATACAAAGATTGGAACTTGAGTAGTTGCTTCTAAAAAGTTGATGATAATAATAACTCTCACACTCTAAGAAAATAACACTTAGAAAATATTTCTAACTCGAACAAGTGTTTCTCTCTAAGACTACTTTTTTCTGTTTTTCAATGATTTTCATCTTTAGACTTGAGTATCTATTTATAGTTAAAGTTTGGGCTTCAATGTAGTCCTTGATTAATTATGTATTTTTTTTTTTCATATTGCATTTGTAAATTCTTAAATTGGTTCTATTCAAATTTTTTAGTAGATAAATCTCGATTAAATATTTTTCAAATCTTCTTCAAATATTCTTCAAATTTTGTTAAAATATTCTTCAAATCTTGTTCAAATGTTGACCATATCACATTTCACACTATTTCAAATAAAATATATTGTTCTCATGAAATACTCTTGTTATCATAAAAACTCTAAGTATAAAATGAGTTTGATTCCAACAATTTCCTACTTTTTTATGATGATAAAATTTATATTTTTTATAACAACTTTTATTGGTATTTCTTTGACTCCCCTTAAATTAGGGCTTCCCTTAAGTCTAAGTATCATTTACTCCCCACTTTATCAAACATATTTCTCCCTCTTTTGTCATAAGATAAAAAGGCTTAAAGTCATACATTTTTATTTTAATTTTTCATATTACCTCATTTTTTGTTTTTTTTTGTTTTATTTATTTATTTATTTATTTTTCATTTTATTTATTATTTATTTGAATAATATGAATATAATATAGTACAAGAAAATATAAAAACTAATGTAAAACTAAACTAATTTAAAGTTATCACAATATCAATTAGGTATGAATATAAGATTTATGTTTTTCTTGATGAAGTCAAACTTATCTTCAGGTAGTGGTTTGATGAATATGTCAGTCCATTTGTGTATAGTTTCTATCAACTGCATATTTAGTACCTCTCTTTGAATAAAGTCCCTAATGAAGTGGTGTTTTATCTCTATGTGTTTAGCTCTAGAATGTATGGTAGGCTTTTTGGCTAGATAAATTATAGAAGTGTTATCTCAATAGACGGGAATGTTGAATTCTAGGATTTTGTAGTCTTCAAGTTGATGTTTCATGCAAAATAGTTGAGAACTGAAACCAACTGCTGAAATATAGTCAACCTCTACTGTTGACATTGCAATGGTGTTTTGTCTCTTACTTGACCAAGATATTAAGTTGTCACCTAAAAATGTGCACTTGCCATTAGTGCTCTTTCTCTCAAGTTTATCTCCGGCATAATCAGAATCGCAATATCCACTAAGTTTGTATTTAGGAGATTTCTGGTAGAACAAGGTAAGGTTGGTAGTGCCTTTTGGGTATCTAAGGATTCTCTTAAACATGATGTCAGGTCTAGAAGTGGTAAGGTAAAGTAGGGATCCTATTATTCCTCTATAGTTTTTTTGGTCATATTTTTTTTCTTGAATCATCTTTTTCAAGTGAACAAGTAGGGTGCATTGGTGTAGCTATAAGTTTGCAATCACTCATCCTAAACTTCCTAAGAAGCTCTTTTGTATATTTAGTTTGATGAATGTATATGCCTTTTTGACTTTGTTGAATTTGTATCTCTAAGAAGAACTTAAGTTCTCCCATCATACTTATTTGAAATTTAAACTGCATCAATTTAGAAAACTCTTGTCTAAGAGTTCTATTAGTAGATCCGAAAATAATTTCGTCAACATAAATTTGAATAATAAGAATGTTATCTCCTATTGATTTTCTGAAAAGTGTATTATGTACTTTTCCTCTTTCAAAATTATTTTTAAACAAGAAGTTACTAAGCCTATCATACCACTCCCTAGGTGCTCGTTTTAGACCATACTTAGATTTTCTAAGTTTAAAAAAATGATTTGGAAATTCAAAACTTTCAAAGCCTAGGGGTTGTTTAAAATAGACTTCTTCACTTATAAAACCATTAAGAAAATCACTTTTAACATCCATTTGAAAAATTTAATGTTATTATTTGCACCAAAATAAAGTAGGATACAAATAGCTTATAACCTTGCCACTGGAGCAAATGTCTTAGTTTAATTAATGCCCTCTTGTTAATGATAGCCTTGTGCGACAAGTCTTGCCTTGTTTATGATCACTTCACCTTTTTCATTTAGCTTGTTTCTTAAAACCCACTTGGTTCTAATAATGTTGTTATTTGGTCTAGACAATCGATCCCAAACATCATTCCTGTCAATGTTTCATAAATAGAGGTAGGCTCAATTGATGAGAGTACGCCAAACAAATTGGTATCTTTAAGTGATGATTTGGTCTTCAAAGAATCACTTGCACTTCCAATGATTAGAGTTTCAGGATGAGATGACTGATACTTCCATCTAGATATTTCTTCTAACTTATCTTGACTATTTATGACTTGATCAGATTCATCCTTTGAAGTATTGTCATATTTTTTAGATTTGCTTGTATCCTCTGATTTTTTAAGTTCTTCTGGTTTGTCTACATCTGCTTCCTTTGGTTCTATTAAACTTGCATTATCATCATCTTGTTTTGACTTTTCACGGTCAAGCTGTTTGTCATCAAATTTAACATGTATGGATTCTTCCACAATATGAGTTTCCGTCTTAAACACTCTATAAGCCTTGGATCTTTTAGAGTATCCAATGAAGGTACACTTTTGAGCTCTAGAATAAAATTTACCAAGGTTATTCGTAGTGTTTAACATATGACAAGTACAACCAAATTGTTTAAAATAAGAGATGTTAGGATTTTTACCTTTCCGTAATTCATATGGTGTTTTATTTAACACAGACAATATTAATTACTTCATCCCAAAAGGGTTTTACACTTTTGAATATAACATGCAATATTAATTACTTCATCCCAAAAGGGTTTTACATCATTCATATCATTTAACATAGTTCTGGTCATTTCTTGGAGCGATCTATTCTTTCTTTCTACAATTTCATTTTGTTGGGGTGTTCTTGGAGAGGAGAAGTTGTGGGACAAAGGTGTATTCAACTTCATTGCATATGTTCATCAAACCTCTAGGAACGATGGTCATTGATCTAAAGTGATGTCTGCAAAGTATAAATAACCCATAGCTTCAGTTTTAAACGGATCAATCCTACAACCAAACTTTGACCAACTTTGAACATTTTTCTAAAATATTCTCAAAGTTATTTTTCATATTTCAAGTACTTGCAACACATTTTCATATCATTGAGAAAGGTTCTCTAGTGTACTTGAAATAATATTGGATTGATATCATTGTACAACTGTTATACTCTTATTCTTATTCAAGAACATTTTCTGAAAAATCATTGAAGTTATTGTATTTTATTTAAAGAAAGTGTTGTACTTTCTTTAAGTATTCTAATCTAAGATAATGATGTGCTATCTTAAGAAGTGTGTTATAAGTTTGTAGTAGAGATCCTACGATGAGATTTGTACATATTCTAACAATAATGGAAAAATTTCTTGTAGTGTACAAGAGGACTAGATGTACCCTTGGTCATATGGGGAACCAAGATAATATTGCCGTGTTTGTTATTTTTCTGTCATTTACTTTTTTCCATACACTATCCTAATCAGAAAAATC
Organism: Cicer judaicum; assembly: GCA_037974835.1. NCBI lineage: Eukaryota > Viridiplantae > Streptophyta > Magnoliopsida > Fabales > Fabaceae > Cicer > Cicer judaicum. The sequence goes on along the minus strand of JBBPBS010001102.1, from coordinate 13,009,310 downwards.
GATCACTAAATCTCTGAAAACAAGAAAATTTCTAAACACCTAATCCACCCTCTCTTAGGTGCACCCCTGTTCTTACAATTGACATAAGATCATGTTCCAATAATTTGCTCCTCAATCCTTATTCATGGCTTCTGCACAACCAATTTTTAGATATGGTGTTAGTAGTAATAAACCACCTTGCTTCATTGGAGTGCACTGCGACTTTTGGAAGATACACATGCATGCATATCTTGAGACACAAAGAGATTATATTTGGGATGCAGTAGAAAATGATCCTTATGTTCCATAAAAAGTCATCGACAATAATAGAGAAACAAAGATAAAAGCCTCATGGACAAATGATGACAAAATGAAAGTGATATTTGATAAAAGGCCAAAAACATGTTACAATTAACACTTATAATGGATGAATTATTTTGTGCGTCTCATTGCAAAACGACTAAAGAAATCTGGGATACTCTTGAATTAACTCATGAAGGAACTATTAAGGTAAAACGTTCTGAACTCAATACATTATTTGAAGAAAATGAATTATTTCAAATGCAGTCGGGAGAATATATTTTGGACTTACATAAAATATTTTCTCATCTGACCAACCACTTGTCTCCACTTGGGAAAATCTTCACTAATGATGAATTGAACCTCAAAGTGTTAAAATTATTAACAAGGGCTTGGCAACCGAAAGTAATAAAAGTTTCTGAAAAGAAAACCCTATCAAAGATGTCTCTTTCTGCACTTTTCGGATATTAGGTAACTGTAATACCTCAATTTTGTCCGAATAATTAAAAATCATTTTTGAATAATAATAAGAATAACATATAATAATATGTTTAATAAATATTTTACAATCATTAAAAAAAATAAAATCTAAACATCATCATTTTACATTTCAAATTTGAGTATGTATTAAAAATAAAATAATATAAAACAAAATAAAAAAAGGAAATTGTGAATTACAACGAAATAATTTTCATTCATTTTTTTTCTTCACAATTCTAGTTTATTTTATTAATTTGATTTTTCAATTTATTTATTCTATTTAATTGTTTTTATTATTATTTCATTATTTTACTATTTTATGTTTTATATGTCCATGAAGTCAACTAGCCTACAACAAGGCTTCTCTTGCTTTGCTTTTTTGTCAACAAGACTTCTCAAACACTCAATCCACTCCCAAACACTCAATCCAATCACTCCCAAACACTCAATCCAACCACTCCCAAACACTCAAACACTAGTACAACTTCCTTGGCAAAATCAACACACAATTTTATTTTCTTTGCATTTGTTTCACTTCTCAATGTACATTCTTTTATTTTCTTCACTTTATAACATCCTTCCATAAACATCCTATAAACCAACGGAAAGAAGAGGTAGAGAAAAGTTATTTCCTTAATTATACTTTGCTTAAAAATTGTTACAAAAACAATGTAAAATCCAGCTAAAATTAGTGCGAAACAATACAAGATCTAGAGCTCGATTTTGTCTAATGAACATAAATATTCACTCATTTAGGCTATAAATTGGGATAAAAAAAATCAAAGAGAGGAGAGCAATTTGGAGTATTAAGAAAACTAGAGAAAATAGAGAGAAATAGAGTATTTCACCACCATTCCAAATTCACACAACCGTGCACCACTACTGCCTCTGTCTTCAATATTGCACCACCACCTGTCTTCTATCGTTGAATAGGTATGTATTTCCTTTGCGTTTCAAACTTTATATCTTGAACCCATATATTATTTAATTGAAAGATGAAATCTTGTTTGTATATGAATGATATTTTGGGTGAGATATTTTGTATACTGTTTTTGTATGAGATGATTTGGATTGTGTTTGAAAAGTTCAAATTTGTTTTATTTGGACTATGTTTGGAAAAGTTCAAATATATTGTTTTTTCTACCATATCTAATTGAAATGCTATTTAATATTAAATGAGTTATGTTTTTTTTTATCATTTCTTTCAATAAAAGTATTTAAAACCACTCATAACTTGTATATAGTTTTTTTTTATTATTAAAGTGTTTTTTTTTATTATTTATTTAATAAATAACAATACAAGTCCATACTTTTTTACCATTTATTTTATATGTGTTTATTATTGAATTTTATTTCGTAGATTTATTTAAATTTATTTAATTGTTAACATCAGTTATTATTATTATTATTATTATTTTAAACAAAAAGGCAAAAATAAAAATATAGTCAAATATGGTAAGGTTAATTAGATGTGATATCTTTTTAATCTTTGAGTTATTAGAACACAAATTGTGACAGTTTGATGGTTCTAAATCTCATATTCACAAAATAAATTAATAAAATAAAAATCATAAACAAGTTAATCATAAAAATTATTTATATTTTAATCCCGGAGTTACATAATACAAATTAAACTATTTGTTTGTTTTGAAATTCAATTTAAAAATAAAAAATAAAAATATTCTTAAGAGGATTAAATTAGATGTGACATCTTTTTACTCCTTGAATTTTGAGATACGAATTGTACAATTCGATCGTCTTAAAATTCATATTTTAAGATAATTATTCAAATCAAGCAAGTTTATTTCTTTATGTTTGTCAAAATTAAAATACAATTTATTTAAAAGCAATCAACACATCCGCATTTTCTACCAAGAACTACGTAGCTTTGATTTCTCCATCGCACCGGGAGATACGTAGGAGCAAGATCACACTCTTGTCAAGCACACTAATAAAAACTTTTTTACTCTTTTTAACACGTTTTTATTCCAAAAAAATCATATTTATAAAAAATAATTCTATATCCATATTTAATAATAAAGAGAAACAAATATAGTTAAGTTGATATAATTTTGCACAATTAATTATAGGTAACCGTTTTTTAGCCGATGTCGTAGGGTGCTAATACCTTCCCTACGCATAATCGACTCCCGAATTCAAAATTTGGTATCAAAGACCATTTTTATTTTTTATTATATTTTAAGGGTTTCCCAATATTTTCCCGATTTAAAATAAATTTTGGTGGCGACTCCATTGAATTTCGAGAAAAACACGAAATTTTAGGCCGCGACAGTTGGCGACTCAACTGGGGACATTTAGAGAGTCAAGCATAACAAATTAACTGTGCATAATTTTTTTATTTTATTTTTATTTTTTATTTTTTTAAAAAAAACTGTCTATATTTGTTAGTTTTTTTTTTTATTTTCTTTATGTGTTTATTATTTTTTAATAAATATTAGTTGACATTATAATGTTTTTTAAGCTAGTACATCATTTTTATTTTATTTTATTTATCTATTTATTTTATATATGTTTTGTTTGTATTATGAATTTATTGAATTATGCTTATTTAACGCCTACACTTTTATTAAGACACACATTTATGAGTGGAACCTTATACCCGGGTTTGAACAAGACTTAAGTTTAGATTTGAGATTGCGTAGTGGTAGCCTTCTGGATGTACATCCTGTTTGGTTAGCATGAAGATCTCACCTAGAGTTTGATCTTGTTGAGGTTATTGTCACTCCAAATAGTTTACCTATTGTTGTTGATAATTTTCCAAAATAGGATTATTGGCTCTAGGAACCGTGTTTAGAACCATAGAGCCTCCCTTGTGAGAACTTCACTACATAAGCCAATAGACCCTTTCATTGTAAGAATATCCCATAAAAACCAAAAATTGTCTCATATATTCAAGAGTTTATATTTATACTAGTTTCATTCATATTTCATGACATTTTTTTCTCTCTCTCTTTTTCTAAGAAAAATAAAACATAATAGCATTTTGCATAAATTTTCAGGATTTTTGGGGAATCATATAAATCTTAGTCACGTGTTATTTAAGTGGACAATGGGATCGGAAAAAAGGAAAACCTTACTTTTAAAGTTTAAGCAACCTGATTTGAAGAGTTTAAGAGACATCAGCAATCAAATGAAAACTATACAACGTGATAGTTTCTTTTACAAATATGGGAAGATCCTAAATCTCTTGGCAGTAAATGTGCAAACAGGTGCCCTCACCGCATTAGCTCAGTATTATGATCCTCTCTTAAGATGTTTCACCTTTCAAGATTTACAGTTGGCCCCAACATTAGAGGAATTTGAACGAATATTGGGTTACTCCCTAGAAGGAGGAAATCCTTATCGATATACTAGGCAACCATCAAAGTTGGAAACAATTGCTAAAGTGTTGAAGATCGACATAAGAGAGTTGTCAAGTACAAAAGAGGAAAAAGGGGCTATTCATGGGTTTTCAAGAAAATATCTAGAGCAAAAGTGCCAAGATTTAGCCGATAAAGAAGAATGGAGTACTTTTATAGATGTTTTGGCCCTCATTATCTACAGTATTGTTATATTCCCAAACCTTGACAACTTTGTAGATTTTGCTGCCATAAATGTATTCTTAGCTTTTAACAAATATAAACAAAACTCAGTTCCCGCGATTCTAGCTGATGTATACTACTCTCTACACATGCGACATGAGAAGGATGGGGGAACAATTTTGTGTTGTGTCCCAGTGTTATATACTTGGTTTGTGTCTCACATGTTCAAGAAAGGGTATCATGTTGAGGCTAAGAGTAATCGTGAATGGGCTCAGAGTATAGCTAGCCTTACTGGAGATACAATTTCATGGTACTATAGAGAACAAGGGGTCGAAGAGGTAATATACCGATGCGGAGATTTTCCAAATGTACCTCTCATGGGAACGAAAGGATGTATTAATTATAATCCAATGGTAGCTCTGAGACAACTTGGCTACCCCATGTTGGATAAACTAGATGATAGGTCATTAGAAGCTTTTGTTTTGCCCAATACGGGTATAGTAGACCCACCAATGTTGAGAAGGATAAGTCGAGCTTGGGAATTGATCATCAGAAAAGGAAAAATACTCAGATGTAGAAGTTGCAGCACAAAAGAACCTTATCAACAATGGATAAAGAAGAGAGTCCAAGAAATCAAGTTGCCTTTCCACAATACACCCTCAAATGATCAGGAAATGTCTGAACCTGACTTTGTTACAAAGGAGGAAATTGAAGAGCTCAAAGCATCATTGTTAAAATCTAAAGAGGAGAAAAAAGAGCTACAAGCGAGGTTAGAAAAAGTCTCCCAAGAGAACGACAACTTAAGATCAGAAAACACTTGTAAGAGCCAGTTTATCGAGAGAAACAACAAGAGGTTGAAAATCGAAAAAGAAAATAAACTTGACATACAAGATTGTTTGAGAGGTGCAAATGAAGAGTTAGATGTGCGAAAGAAAAAAAAGAATGCAACTATCGAAGAAGCCTATATGTGGAAGCAGTTGTGGGAAAAATCAACAAGCTTTGAAAAGAAGATAAAAAAAGAGTTTGAGGATTTAAAGAAACAAATGAAAGAAATGGTAGATAAATATGAGGGTCAAGTAAGGAATGAGTGGAAACAGAAGGAAGAAATCAAAGAATTACTCTTAAAACACCAAGATGCACTAAAAGCAGAAATGGAAGCTCCTAGTGAGTTGAAGAATTACATTGATTATCAAGAAAAGATCTATAATGACATGAAGGATGAAACCACATACTAGGAGGAGCGTTTCATGGTGTTGCTTGGGCAATTGAAGAACCAAGAGATTTATAAAGAGTTGGAAGATAAAGGCAAGCATTGGAAAGATTGCTTTTCGAAATTGGCAATGCTAGCTAACCAGACAATCATAAAAATTCCAAAACATCTAAGAGAGATTGATGCAGTAATGCATCCACTCAACACTCCAATCAAAGTCTACAAGTTCGTCGAATATTGCAAACATTTAGTAGAAGAATTGGAGGAGAAGATTGGTTGTCCTTTTGAAAAAGATGATTGAAATACCATAATCGATGTAGCTTTTTAATTTAAATGCAATGTACTTTTTTCTCATCAATGAAGGATTTGCTGTTTTGTTTATCGATTCCCATGTTAATAATTCGTGCAAGACTTATGATTCCCCAACATCCAAATGTAAAAAAAATATAATAATTGCATTTTCATTCCATTCATGTTTAATACATACTCATAATTTTTATTTATTCATTTATATAAAAAAAAACACAGAAAAAAATCAATAAAGTTGTTTCCCCGACATCCTTATCGGACTCGTGCAAACTCAAAGATCATGGAAGAACTTGAGCAAAATCAATAGGTGATGAGAATGGGGAATATAGATGAGAATCCTATACAGACTTTGTCAAGGAAGGGGAATATAGATGAGAATCCTCCGGCTGCAGATGACGAACACCAAACCACTCCTTCTCATCCACCAGGCTTTACACCGACTACCCAACAACCTTGTACAACAACTATGCAATTTCCTATATACGGTCTTCCACCCGGTTATACTCCACCTTTAGTCGTCAACCCCATGGAAAACAACCCAAACCACTTAAACCCCAAGTACCCAATTTCGATGCTAATGGGAATTGGCATCAACCTCACATTGGGGATGATGACACCCTCAAACTAGCGTACCCTTGTTCTCCAAACACCAGTCTCAACAATTGGAAGATCCTCGAGTTTCCCGTGTTTGTTAATTCATGTTCAAAGTAATTATGTATTTTTTTAACTCCTTTTGCTATGCCCAAGGCTATAAGGATAATTAACTAGGGCATATGTATTTTAATTCCATACTTATTATCAATAAATGCATTTTTTAATTCTCCAATTGGTTTTGTCTTTCTCTTTTCTTTTTTTGGCAATCCCTATTCATATATTTTCTTTTCTTTTCTTTTTTCCCCCTTAATTTAAACAATGTAGAGTCGAAAATGAATATGTTGAAAATGGCAGCGTTAGAACACTTTCTTGTAATTTTGAACCTCTAATTAATCACGCTGATGAGGATTGTGACGATGACTGTGAGCCTCCCCCAGAACTAGAAAAGTTAATTGAACAGGAAGCTAAGATAATCCAACCCTATCAAGAACCTGTTGAGGTGATTAACTTAGGGAGTGAACATGATAAGAAAGAAGTTAAAATTGGTATGTCTATGAAAGAAAGTAAACGAGAAAAGTTGGTTAAACTTTTATTTGATTATGTGGATGTCATTGCTTGGTCATATCAGGATATGCTTGGGCTAGATACTAACATAGTTGAACACAAGCTACCACTCAAGTCTGAATATGCTCCAATTAAACAAAAGTTGAGAAGGATGAGACCTGATATGTCACTTAAAATTAGAGAAGAGGTCAAGAAGCAATTTGATGCTGGTTTCTTAGCAGTAGCAAAATATCCTTAATGGGTGGCTAATATTGTACCAGTTCCAAAGAAAGATGGAAAGGTTCGAATGTGCGTTGATTATTAGGATTTAAATAAAGCTAGTCCTAAAGACGATTTTCCTCTGCCTCATATTGATGTCCTAGTGGATAGCATTGCTCAATACTCTCTTTTCTCCTTTATGGATGGTTTCTCATGGTATAATCAAATCAAGATGGCTCCCAAAGATATGGAGAAAACTACATTCATCACACAATGGGGAACTTTCTGCTATAAAGTGATGCCATTTGGATTGAAGAATGCCGGGGCAACCTATCAAAGAGCAATGGTAACTTGGTTTCATGACATGATGCATAAGGAAATAGAGGTTTACGTGGATGATATGATTGCAAAATCTCGGACAGAAGAAGCCCATGTTGTTAACCTTCAAAAGTTGTTTGAGCGACTAAGGAAGTTCAAACTCCGTTTAAACCCTGCTAAATGCACTTTTGGTGTAAGATCAGACAAGTTACTTGGGTTTATCGTTAGTCAAAAAAGGATAGAAGTTGACCCAGATAAAGTAAGGGCAATACAAGAAATGCCAACTCCACGCACAGAAAAAGAAGTTCGTGGAGTTTTGGGTAGATTGAATTATATTGCGAGGTTTATATCGCATCTCACCGCTACATGCGAGCCGATTTTCAAATTGTTGCGCAAAGACCAAAAGGTTGAATGGAATGAGAATTGTCAAAAGGCTTTTGAAAAGATTAAGCAATACTTATCAAAACCTCCCGTCTTAGTACCTTCTGTTCTTGGGAAACCCCTTATTATGTACTTAACAGTACTTGATGAATCAATGGGATATGTACTGGGACAACATGACGAATCTGGTAGGAAAGAACATGTTATTTATTATTTGAGCAAAAAGTTCACCAGTTGTGAAACAAAGTATTCACTACTTGAACGGATATGTTGCGCATTGGCATGGACTACTCGTCGGTTGAGGCAATACATGTTATGTCATACAACTTGGTTGGTGTCTAAAATGGACCCAATTAAGTACATCTTTGAGAAACCTGCTCTTACTGGAAGGATTGCCCGTTGGCAAATGTTGTTATCAGAATACGATTTGGTATATGTTACGCAAAAATCTATCAAAGAAGCGCACTAGCAGAGTATTTGGCCCAACAACCGGTAGAAGATTATCAATCAATGCAATATGTATTCCCCGATGAAGGAATAATGACTTTATTTGAAGAGATCGAATCATCTGATAAAGAAAAATGGACGTTGGTGTTTGATGGTGCCTCTAATGCGTTGGGGCATGGAATTGGAGCCATTTTGATGTCCCCTGAGAACCAGTTCACTCCATTTACGGCTAGGTTGTGTTTTGATTATAAAAACAATATTGCAGAATATGAGGCATGTGTTATGGGCATTAAAGCAGCTGTCGAATCAAATGTAAAATTTCTTGAGGTATATGGAGACTCATTGTTGGTTATCCATCAGACGAAAGGAGAGTGGGAAACGTGAGATTCCAAATTGATTCCGTTTCACACCCATATCAAAGAATTGATAGAATACTTTGAGAAGATTACTTTTCACCATAACCCTCGAGAAGAAAACCAATTAGCTGATGCTTTGGCCACTTTGTCGTCGATGTTCAAAATAACCACTAATCAAGACGTGCCGATCATAAAAATTCAACAAAGAGATAAACCTTCATATTGTTTATCAATAAAAGAAGAGTTTGATGGCAAGCCGTGGTGTTATGACATCAAATCATATGTTAAGAATAAAGAATATCCATTGGGTATCTCAAAGAACGACAAAAGAGTTTTAAGGAGATTGTCAATGAACTTTTTCTTAAGCGGGGATGTGCTTCTTATTTGAGCCAACCCATTATGTTGGGATGTGTAGGGGGTAGTCACTTCATGCTCAACCACATTTCTAACACAATATTCCTCAAACTCATGTGATGTATACTCACCTCCTTCATATGTTCTTAGCACTTTCAACTTTCACTTTGAAATTCTTGAATATTTCAAGTGTTTCGTCTTTAGTTTTCATCAACTATATCCATAACATTCTATTGAATTCATCAACAAACATTATGAAATACTCATTACCTCCTAGTGGTGACACTTCAAATGGTCCACATATGTCACTATGAATCACTTTAAGGCAATCTTTTGCTCTTGTTTGCACTTGTGATTTGAAGGAGTTTCTTGATTGTTTTCCTACCATACACACATCACACACCTTCATAGGAATGTCATTCACCATATTCTTTGTTCCTAGTTGATGGAAGCTTCTAAAATTCAGATGGCCAAACCTTAAGTGTCATAACCAATTCTCATCAACTAAGCTCACTCCTCAATACTAGTTTATTATAAAAATAGTGTAAGTAACTTTCATAAATATCAAAGGGGTTTTAATTGGTTCATGCAAGAAGTTTTATTTTTATTTAGTTTGGATGATCTCATAATATATATGGATGATAATATGAAAGTAATTGTTACTTGCTTGCCATGATATTGAAAATGATTTGGATTTATTTTGAGTTATTGTGAGCTGATCAATGTCTATGTCTATGGGGGAAAACACATAAAATTTTAATAATTTAGTTAGTTGTTTATTTTTTTACTGTGATACTTATTTGAATTTACCATATGACATATTTAAATATAAAACTTGAGATTAACAAATGAAAATTTCAATGCATGTATTATTTATAAGATAAGTAAGAAGAAATTGTTTCTTTACTAGAATTAAAATGAATTCTTATTGGTTACGAAATAGATGACTTACATGTTTGGACTCACCTTATGATATATGATTATGAGAAACTTTTATGATCATGTTATTTGTTAGCTTGTTGTAATATATATTTAATTTATTCAATGAATATATCTTGGACTTGAATATATAAAAAAGGGAATTAAAACTATAGATTGAATTGTTTATTAAATATAGTAAAATGTAGAATGATAAAAAAATTTGTCTATTTTTATAATGTGAAGAGATTAAATGATAAAAGTGTCATGTTTTGGTGATAGTTGTTCAAGACTAGCTATCAATAATATATAAAAGGTGTACCTATGTCGATGAATGCATATTCAAAGTTTATTAAAATTGAAAGGAATCTTGCAATTTTTTTACGAAAACGTTGACAAGGATATGATGTTGAAGTCATTAAAAACATCATTTGGGATGTGATACAAGCTCATATCTAAATAATCACCAATGGTGGATACGATCAACTCACACTTGAGTAACATCAAATCTTGAGCTCAATGATGAAAGTACACAATTAGAGTGATTGAAGTACTTGATAATAGATACATCTCAGATGGTAAAAGTACTTGAACCATAAGAATTATTGTGGCAAGGCAAGGTTTCCATTTAATGGACATATAACATATATTTGCTGAAATGCATAATTATGGATGTATTTTTTATATAGTCTACCTATATGAGAATGAAGTGAGCCGCTTCACAGAGTTCAAGGGGTTGACTCTTAAATTCTCATGAAAAGGATATGAGACACATGACCTTATCAAATGTGTCATCTTTATAATTGGATCAATGGTATCGAGATTTCATATGTGAGTTATGCACACATAATCTAATGAATGGTTGGTTGAAAGTTTGTCTAACAATCTATTTAGGGATGAGTGAAAATATAATTTACTACATACTGCTTTAAATCGTAAGATTCCATTATCTGAGCCATGAGATTTTCGGAAGAACAAATTTAATGCATTTTCGAAAAGGTGGGGGATTGTGAGGGGAATTTCTAAAATATATTTGGAATTTTCTAATAGCTATATTAAGGTATCACTTAGACAAGTGGTTGCAATACTTGAGTTTAATGCATTTGTGAGCCATCAAATCAATGCATCTCTTAAGTTATCAAGGTTACAAACTTTTTCAATAGTTTTTTTTCTTCACAAATTGGTATGAGTTTCTCTATAAATAGACATAATTTAGAGGCAGAAAGAAGATGACAAATTTCATGTTACGTTAGTCAAAATTCTGTCAAAAAATAATTATGAGTCATTTCTTCTTTTCTCTAGTGCACGAGAATAAATGAAGGAACTTTATTCTTTAAAATATATTTGATCAATAGATTTGATGTGAATGTACAATTCATTTCATGGATTTCAATATATCTTCAAGGGGATTCACCGGTTAACCCGTTTGCATCCAATATACATAGATTTGTGGGAGGAATCGAACCTAAAGCTTAAAATGATACACACGCTTTAAAATTTATTTGTGCAATATTTATCATCATCAATTTCATCTTCTACTTGTTCAAGATTTGCAGCATACGCCCAACAAAATATCCAGCACTCTAACACATAACCCTCATAACCAATATCTATTATTGATTCATACGAGATATGTCAGCAATAAAATCATGTTTAAGAGACATTGTTTGTACTAAAAACCCTTGAAATAAGTGACAAGATAGTTCTATCAAGTGAATACTATTTATAGTGGATTTTAATGTACACATAATACAATAGTCAATTGGATAATGTAATAATTTTATTTTCAATGACTAGTTAGTTTAGTGACTATGTTTTTCATTTTTTTTATTAAATGTTATGCTTTTAATGGTTGCTCAAATGTAACCATTAAAAATAATGATTTTATAATACAATAATTCTATTTTTTTTTTTGGACAATACAAGTTTTAATATTATAAGTGTCAAAATTTAATGAACATTTATGTTATTTGTTCAAATTTATTTGTTGTTGAATTAAAACAAGTTGTTAAATTGTAGAGAAAACTTGTGTTTTGTCATTAAATGATTTCGTAATAATGATTGGATAATGTAATAATTTTTCTTTTAATGATAGTTTAGAGTAATTGTTTTTGAAGAGTGCTAGAAAACACATGAATGGAGAGGGGTTGCATTGTTTCTGTTTTTGATAGCTACTTCAATTTCCTAATAAAAATTATTCTTTATTAAATCATTCAACTCACTTTTATTAAACATATTTAAATAGAGTAAGGTTGAATCATAAAGAACTAAGATGCGAGAAATAATATATGATAAAGAAGACATAAATTTTTTTATACTAGTTCACAATAAATTGTTGTTTCATCTAGTTCTTCTTTACAGAAAGATTTTTCTCAGTACAGTTGAAGACTTAATCCCCTACGTTCATAAATAACATACAAGTATTATTTACTCTGCCTCTTCAGACATTGAATATTTTTTCTAGTCTCTTTAGATTGTCGTCCTCAAAATCTTCTTCAATTATCTGATATCTTGTCGTTGAGGTTCATCATAGTTGTTGTACTTTTCCAGGTGCCTCTTAAGAGTGAGATGGTTGTTACCACGATTGGGCTGATTTACATTAGTTCTAGTTTATGTCTGACTTGACACCGGTTGTTTCATAGGATTCTAACTTTCATTAAGAGGATTATATAGATCTAGTCCGATATCAATACAAGTGTGTGAAAATACTTTGACTTATTTACATGAATTTTATTAACTCTTTATCAAGAGGATATTTCATACATTATTTTCTCTTAATGTGTTCTTGGCTGTTTTTTAGATTTTTTCATAACACATGATAGTTTTCATTTTTTCTCTCACTGTCGTAATGGAATGAGTAAGTTCTTCTTAAATAGAGAGGATAAGTGTTTGTTAAGAGTATTACCATTGGAAATCTTCAATCATCATTTATGGCAGACTAGTTTTTAATATGTATCCATATATATTTTTGTGAACTATTATGCATATCTTGGTATGAGTACAAAGAAACAAAGGATATTATGATCAAATCATATCTTGAAGACTTTAAGAGAAGTAGCAAATTCAAAATGTTCATTAGAGGATGCACAAATTTTTGTCTTCTTGGAGCAATGATTTTATCAGATCATTGATTGGTTTTCATCTATGCTTTAATTTATTTATAGTGTTGACTTTTTTAGATCATTGACTTTATTTAGAGGATACACATTAACTTAAAATCAGAAGATAATACACTTGATGTGATTTATCAGAGGCATACGCAATCACTGGCATGTCAAATTGATCAAATGCATACGAAAAGAGGTTTGTTGCGTTCATCAGAGATAAACAATAAAAAACATAGTAGCATTCATCTAAGACAATTGAAATAAAATGTTGCTTGCATTACCAGAGTCAACAAAAGCTTGCAATATTATTAGAAGTGTGTGTTACAACGTTTGAGTAAGAATCAAACTAAGTGAGTCAGGAGTCTTGTTGTTCTTTTGTCTTCGTGCGATCACTAGAGGATAAGTATACTTATTTTGCTATATAACAACTTTCTCCATTAGTAGACATAGTTACTTAGTTATTAATTAAGTGTTAATATTCCTTGTGTTTAAGACACTCTGATTATTATTATCTCTAATTTTCTTGTACTTTTATGTTGCCTTAAAATGGATAGTCATAAATATAATTCTTTGTCTTATAACTTAATCTGCAAAATTAATATATACAACTCTGGATAATAATAATAATAATAATAATAATAATAATTATTATTATTATTATTATTATTATTATTTTTTTTTTTTTGTTATCATCAAAATATGGGATTTGCACACATATATCCCCTTTTTGATTTTTATATACCAAAATGCCACACAATAAAAAAAAAATACCAAATTGCCATATTTTTTTTCCGCAGTTGCTGGTCGCAACCTGGGGGTGCGACCTCCTTAAGGCATTTTTTTTGAATTTTTTTACATGGTCGCATCCTGGGGATGCGACCTCCTACGAACCAATTCAAATTTTTTTCTTTCCCATTTTGCCCTTAGGTATACTACTTATATTATATATATATTATTGTTATATATTTTATTAATATTTTATTAATATTATATAAATGTTATTAATTATAATAATAAATAGAATAATAATAATAATAATAAAAAGAAAATTCTATTAGTAAAATAAAAATAAAAATACATTAAATTAAAAGAAAAAATACATTAACATACATTAAAATAAAATGACATTAAATCAAAAGAAAAAATACATCAATTTTGAGTAGATGTGCCAACAGCGTTTGGACAATGTTTCTTAGTATGACCAGATACCCGACATAATCCGCACTTTCTTGGGACTCTATCCGCAGTGTCCATTTCAGTTCTAATGCGTTTGGTCTTTGGGCGACCTTTCTTGTCTCTCCGCATTAGTGGATTGTGACACACCTTAACACTTTCATATTGTGGCCAATATCCTTCGTTTGGTATCGGTTGGAACGCTTCACTGTATACTTTTAGTACTGTTTCCACTTTGTACACATCAGGTATAAGGCTCCAGTAATCATATTTGATGCTAGAACATGCTGCTATCACATGTGAACAAGGCATATGTTTAGCTTGATATTTTCCACAATCACACCACTTCTTAGGAAGATTTACACTGAAATGGCCAATTGGTCGCCCTTCTTTTGGAACAACTGTCTCGTGAACCATAAAAGTATGGTTGCTTCAATCAAAACAATCGACTCTATGACTATTTGATTTACGTATTTTCGATTTCATAAAACTCATGCATGTTTCTGTGTATACCTGACCAGAAGCTAAAATTGATGCATGTTGTTTTGCCATGGTTGGAAATAGTGTACCTATTTTATAATATGTTGATTGGACCAAAGCAGTGATGGGAAGGTTGCGTGGTTCTTTTAATACTGCGTTCATCGATTCCACAAGGTTGCTGGTCATCTGACCCCAACGACTACCTCCATCAAATGCTTGAATCCAATCTTCTCTCGGTATATTGTCTAACCATTTCAAAGCTTCTGGGTTTATGATGCCAATTTCTCTGCGGTAGTATCGATATGTAGACTGATTGATTGAGTAACCTGTATTGAAACAGTAGACAATGCATTATTACACTAATTATAAAACTTCATAATTTAAATTTTCAGTAATGATAAGAAGTAAGAATTAAATTATTACCCATAGAAATAACCTTTTTCTTCAAAGCATTATCCTTAAATTCCCTTGCAAAATTTTGTGAAATATGTCGTACGCAGAACATATGCTTTGACGGAGGATGTTGCCACCCATTATTCAAATTATTATAAGCACTTTTGATAGATTCGTGTCTATTTGAAATCAAACAAATGTTGGCTTGTGGAGTGACGTGCGATCTCAAATTTCTCAAAAAAAAACTCCAAGCCTCTTTTGTCTCACCTTCCACGAGAGCATAAGCAATGGGAATGATATTGTCGTTCCCATCCTGTGCAACTGCTACCAATAGAGTTCCCTTATACTTGCCGTATAGCCAAGTTCCATCAACTTGTACAATTGGTTTGCAAAATTTAAAAGCAGATATGCATGGAACGTAAACCCAAAATAGTCTATGAAAAATTGTCACCCATTTATCAAACCATGTTCATTATATGCTGGGATTGTTTCCATATTAATAATGGTTCCTGAAGCAAACGTTTTCATAACTAATAAGCATCGTGGAAGTTGATTATAAGACTCTTCCCAATTGCCATAAATTTGTTCGATTGCCTTATTTTTTCCCATCCAAGCCTTTCTATAACTAATTGTGTAGTTATGCAAAGCCTGAATTTGAGCAATAATGACCTTCACTTTGATTGAAGGGTCCATCCTCATAACTTGCATTATACTTGCACATATCATGTTAGAATCGAGCTTTGTATGATCTTGTGATAGTGCAGAATTTGTGCAAGTATGAGGCAAACTCAATTTCCCAATCACCCACAATTCACTTTTTTTGCGTTTTGAAGCTCTACATCTAAACAAACAATTTGGATGTGAACAATTAATAACGTACCTTTCTAAATCTGATTTTTGCACCACAAAATTCAATGATTGTTTTAGATGATACCGCTTGATTGCATGTACACATTCATCCTTGTTCTGAAACTTCATTCCAACTGCAAGAGTACCGTCTAAATTTGGGTCTTCGTCAATGAAGATGTGATCAAATTCAGTTGGTTGGTTTGCGGTGGATAGATTGATGTTCTTCATGTGGAATGGCGGATCGAATACAGGTGACATAGGTTGATCTTCTGCTTCCATATCTTCATCAACATCATCATCATCATAATCACCAGATGATTCATCAAAGTATGTTTCATCATCTTCACTATAATGACTTAATTCTTCCTCGTTGATATTATAATAGACACTAAGTGGAAGATCACATTGTGGACTTGTTGGGAGAGATTCGTGATGAAGTTGTTGGGAGACATTGTAGACATGTTGAGTTTGTTAAATTTGGCTAGAGTATGGTTCATAGTGTTGTGATGGGATGTAGTTGGGATTAGGCATGTTTGAGGTTGATGGTTGATTTCTTGAAGTAGGACCACTTTCAAATGTAATGTATAACTCAATGATGCCAAGTTGTGACCATTGTGCATAAACATCAAACATGAGTTGAACATCTTCATCATCACAAACCTTCATCAATTCAAATCTGGTTGTATTTTCTTAAGGGTTCGCATCCTGGCCCTGCGACCTTCTTAAGGGTTCGCATCCTGGGTATGCGACCTCCATGTACGTGCCAAAATGATATATTATTATTTATATATTATTACTTTATATATTATAAATTTATATATTGTCTTATATTAATTTTATATTATATTAATGTTAATTTTATGATTTATATTATATTAATTTTATATTTTATATTAATGTGTTGTATTATATATTGAATACTTTTTTTATTATTAATTTTTATATTTTATATTAATGTCTTGTCTTATATGTTATTAATTTATATATTTTTAATTTTATATTATATATTATTAATTTCAGATTCTCTCGAAGGATAAATTGAAATGTCATGGTCATGTCAACAAAAAACCGAACGACGCCATATTACCGTATTTGCAACAAGCTGAATTTGGTGAAGTGATTAAACTTGGAAATTACAAGATCGATGTCGGTTTGATTACTGCTTTGGTTGAAAGATGGAGACCAGAAACACATACTTTTCATCTCCCAATAGGTGAGTGCACAATAACTTTAGAAGATGTGTACTATATTTTAGGATTAAATGTGTCTGGTTTTCCTGTGAGCGGTTCAAATTTTGTGAATGTGAAACACATTTGTCTAGAATATTTAGGAGTTATCCCACCTGAGGGAGCAACAAAGGGTGATTTTATTAAATTAAAATGGCTTAAAGATACTTTTGACAATGTTGGAGAAAACGCATCCGAAGAAGAAAAATAAGCATCATGTCGAGCATATATATTACGTATGATTGGAGGATTGTTGATGCCAGACAAATCCAATAATCGTGTACATCTAAAATATCTTTCAATAGTGGGCGATTTAAATAATGCATCCAATTATAGTTGGGGTTCGGCAGTTTTAGCAACACTCCATAGAGAATTATGCCTTGCTACGAAACCCGATGTAATGTCGATGGGAGGATGTGCATTGTTGTTGCAAAATTGGACATCGTATCGTTTGACTTGTGTTGCTCCGGATGCACCAAATGCATGGATATTTCCACTTGCACAAAGGTAACTATTGCATATAATATATTTTAATTTTTTAAAATTTATTATTTATGGTATTACTAATTTTATTATATATTTCTTTTTTATATATTTGACAGATTTAATTCCGGGGGTCTAAATTTCAGTAGAGTTCCTCACTGTAACACCCTAATTTATTATTATACCTTAATTTATTATTATTATTATTATTATAAAGTAGTGATATTTTTTTATACATGTGTTTCTTGTGATGTAATAATCTTTTTACGTGTATTTTGTTGTCTTTGTAGTTATGTAAATTAAAATAATTGATAATTGATATTAGACCTATTTATTTTATTTAAAATAATAATAATATATACGGATTGCTATCATATTAAGCCTCGTATTTTAGTATTGTTGTTGTTATCTAGACCTTTATTATTTAAATTTCTTTTTATGTAAGTATATAAATATAAAATAACTATATTAATTATTTATTAAATACAATAATGATGATGATGCCATCATTAAATTTAATACTCCATATAATAGCCAAATAATTTGTATTAATAGCCTAATAATTTATATTAATAGCCTAAGTAATAAAATTGAATCCACCATAAACGAAATTAATGGATTTAAATTAATTCTGAATTCGTAACACCCTAAATATTTAATTAATAAATAATAGTAAATTATAATAAATTATATTATATGTGTATTCTATGTGGTGTAATAATTTCCTATGTATTTTTTTTATCCTAATAATTTATTTAAATTATTAATATTAACTATAATTTATTTACAAAAAAATAAATAAATTAAAATAAATAAATATATATATATATAATAATATAAGGAGTGAATTTACGTTGTTACATTAGTTGTTACTTTTAGCTCTAATAAAATAGGATAATAATAATAATAATAATTATAATAATAATAATTATATAATAATTATAATTATAATTATAATTATTATCATAGTAGTAATAATCTAGGCTAAAACTAGGTAAATATATATATAGGGGAACAAGGTTAACGGAGCCGCTTTAGGAATGATTAGTAGCCTCCTTGCATCATCACAAAAGTCATAAAATAATTCTTCCACTTTATACCTTGATCAAAAGCCATCTTGCATCATCACTAAAAGCATAAAGCATTCTTCCTCTTTGCACCTTGAACACAAGCCGCCTAGCATCATCACCATAACCATAAGGTATTATTCCTCTCTGTATATTGATCAAAACATGTAGTAATGATAGACAGATTTTTTATAGTGCCAATATGAATATTCCCTTTTAATTATAATAACAATTTCCTTCCATTTAAACTATATTTCTGAAACAATGTTTTCACAAATTTAGCGACAGTAACAAGCAACATTTGGATTTTTGTAATAGTTTATCATATATCCAAGTTTAAGCATGATTGTGATTATTGTATTTTGATTGTCTTGACACATCTTAACTGACTAATGTATTACTCAATAATTTCCTTAAACAATGAGTTACCATCCTTTCCATATTTTATTTGATAATTTAGGTTCGTGATTAAAATAAAATATTAACTATATTTTATTTATTAATTATATTATGTTTGAATATCAATTATTTATAGAAATAGGAGAAATGCATTGGTACTAATTATTTTCCTCTATAAAGTGAGTATATTTTATGTACTTATTTAGATTTTTCTGCGGTAATTTGAAATTAAGTTTGAATTATAAAATTGGGCATGTATCTTTTTTATTTTAATTATTTCGTAATGATAAAGTTGCTGATGATATTGCACAAAATAGTCCAAATACCAATTAATTCTTGCTGATTTCTTAATCAAAGAACTTGCACATGTCACTTTTTTTTTTAATTTAATTAAATTATTCTTTTACATGGTTGTTTTATTATTTCATAGTTCATGTTATTAACATTCCTTAATACTATTTACAATATTATTACTAGCATACTTGTTTTAGCATATTACGTTGAAATTAAATAAATAAAGTTAAATTAATGATTGAATCAAATAATATGAGCTCTTGTTGAATACAACTTCTCTAGACATTTTTCTATTGTTATCTCTAAATTTCCTTTTAGATAAACATGTGCAATTGTATTCTCTATCTTATATACATCTACATATAAATAAATAATCTCAATTTGTTTAACATCCAAAGACTTATTTATTTAGATAATTTAATTATTTATTTATTTATTATTTTATTATTTTATTATTTATTTAATCATTTACTTACTTATTTATTTATTATTTATATTATTATTTGTTTAT